>JAHZMZ010003892.1:0-17814 GCA_027743805.1 Lepidocyrtoides sp. E14 | reverse complement strand
ATACCACCGAAGTCATCAATGTCTGGAGGCTTCATTCATGAGTTCATGTAGGTATGCATATATATTTTTGATCACTTCTCTGACAAAAGGTTTTCACAAAACTAAAAATGAGCAAGTTCTCTTACTAATGCGCCAGTAACTCCCTTGGTTAAAATTGTTCATGATCGCAGTTTTAAACGTTTCTTTTACTGAACATTATGAAATTTTAAGATGTATAAATAAGATAACCTACCAAATCATTTGCTGTTACAGGGTTCCCACTACGATCTGAGGCAACCACCATGCTACCTAACCGTTCTATCATGTCTCTTAGATCAGTTGTCAAAGCAAGTATCGCCATGATTTCACTGGCTACACTTATGTCAAATCTTGTTTTTCTAGACTTTCCCTTCTCGGACGGCGACTGTCCAATTGTAATTTCTCGAAGGTACCTGTCATTGGTATCCAATACTAACCAAACAAAGTTTGTAAAATAATATCACGTGAAGAACTGAGTACCCAGATAAGTTTCCCAATCCCACCAAAAACCAATTTTTACCTCTGTTCCACGTAATCGTATCAGGGTCAATATCTAATCTGGCAAACTTGCCCATTTCATTCTCTGTCAAGCTATCTGGGTCAGTTTTTACTATACCCAGTTTAGCCAATCTTTTCAGCTGAAAATATAACATTGGAATATGTAAGCATTACTTGGACAAAAATCTGGTGCAATAGCAAATTATTTAGACTATTATTCATAAAAGTAAAAGGAGTGTTATGCACTGACTTGAACTGATGAAAAGTTCCGAATACCGTTCTTTTTTGGAACCAGTCTATTATACAAAGCCTTATTGGACTGAGTAGCCTCATGAAACATTCGGGCGTCAATTTGAGCAGCCAACAGATTATTTGCGGCACTAATTGCATGTATATCTCCAGTTAAATGGAGATTGAAATCTTCCATCGGGATTACTTGAGAGTATCCTCCGCCAGCCGCTCCACCCTTAATACCAAAGGTTGGGCCTTGTGATGGCTGTCGAAGACAAGCAAACACATTTTTGTTGAGGTGAGCTCCTAGACCCTGAACCAAACCAACAGTCGTTGTTGATTTGCCTTCTCCTAAAGGCGTTGGCGTAATACTGTAAAAGTTTACGAGTCAAATCAAGGCCTTCTTTGTCAGTGCGAAATTCAATCCGTTGTAGCCTGTGGTATGATACTTTGTAAAACTGAAAATTTTACCCAGCGACAACAATATAGTTTCCATCTTTGGTGTTCTTTAGGCGATTCATTATATTCAATGATAGTTTTGCTTTCTTATTGCCATACAATTCCAGCTCATTTGGGTGAACACCAATTTCCTGTGCAAGCGTTGTTATGTTCTTTGGTGTCTGAGATCTCGATATTTCAATGTCACTGCGTTTCAAAAGTGATTTAATGAATTTGCAAGTAACTGATTTCAATCAAAAACTTTTAATAAAATGTATAAATACTAGTAAGTAGGTATGATGAAACGACTAATGCTAACAAGCCCCAAATATTACCGAAATAAAGCTACGCCAAGTATTTGGTTTTCTTCTTATTTTAGATGTTCATTTTATTATAAAGCTTATTATGACTTGGTACAAAAGGCGCCATAACAAGTTCGTTGGACAACATGGAACAATTTACGTAGCAAGATAGAAAACTAGTAAAGTTTAAATATATATATTATCTCAGTCACAAGCAACCGACTACCAAACAAAGAGCGCTTAAAAAAGCTTTTTATAGAGCTATACATAACAACTTTTACCTAGGGACAGGCTCTTTGACTTCCAATGGCAGTGGAGTAAACTCCCACTTTTGGTTTGTGATTGCTGATAAGGATTTGGCAGCAGATATTACGGTATTTTTCATGAGCATGCATACTGTCATTGGGCCAACACCTCCAGGAACTGGTGTAATGTAGCTGGCTACTTTGCTGACTTCTTTAAAGTCTACATCACCCACCAGACGCTGACCACTCTTCTTTGTGGCATCTAAAAAAATTAAAATGTGCTTTAAAATGCAAGCAAGATAAGAATTGCATACAGCTGTCACTACCCTCAGTTGCTACCTGGAATAGAATTGATTCCGCAGTCAATAACGACGGCTCCTGGCTTCACCCAATCCCCTTTGACCATCTCTGCTCTTCCAATCCCAACCACTAAAATGTCAGCTTGACGAACCTATTCATTGCACATGTACATGATGGAAAAATTCATATATTGTCCGACAATATTCAAGGGCATTTCTTTGTACATGACAATGAACAGAAATACATACTTCTGCAGGTAGATCCTTTGTTTTTGAATGACAAACCGTGACAGTGGCATTGTGCCATTTAAGCAACTCGGCAACTGGGGTCCCCACAATTTTTGAGCGGCCCAACACGACGGCCTTTGCTCCTTCTATTTGTACACCACTCCTAGATGTCACAAAATAATATGTCGTATTATGACCACAAAGCTTACTAAAATTGGCAAATGTATAACCCATTTATTTGCTGATGGTATCTTACCTTTTTATTAATTCGATACAGCCAAATGGTGTGCATGGCATAAAACCAGACTTCAGCTCCCCAGTTGCTACTCGTCCCTCATTTATAGTGCATAATCTGGTTAGAGCACAAAATAATTTATTTTTAATTACACCATGAATTTTACTCAGCATGGTACCGTGCAGTCGCAACTGTCACAAGTCGCAGGCAAACTAATATTAACCGAATTGAAAAACCTCATATAATGAGATTGGCAGAAACAAAGTAAAGCAGATTATTTCGACGATTACGCAACACTACATTTTACTTTTAATTCATTCTGACATTACATACCCATCAACATCTTTAGACGGATCTACGGCATCTGTTATCTTATGAGAGTCAATCTTGCTATCTGTATCCAAAGGCATTTGAACTATGATGCCATGAACTTTGGGATCAGTGTTTAGCTTGTTTAGTTCTTCAAGAAGCTGAAAAGACGTACGCAGACATGTGCATAATAAACTAATGTAACATGAACAAATAACGATGAGAATGACAAGAAATCTTACATATATGGCAAGATGACATGATATAGTTTACTTACCTCAATCTCCGTGATGGTTTTTGGAAGCTTAAGAAGGTTAGCAACCATCCCAATTTCCGTCGCCGCTTTGATTTTTGATCGAATGTAAACATTAGAGTCCTCCCGATCCCCAACCTGAACGATGGTTAGTCCTGGAGCAAAATCAGGAACAATTTTTTTCATTTGGGCAACTTCTTGTTTGAGCTGTTCCCTAATTTCTCTACCAAATTTAAGAAGGCATTATTATGTCAATGATTCCCGGTTCTTACAGCGTCCAACATAGAATTTGCTCAAAAACACACTTACTTGGACACTTCGGTCCCAGAAATAATTTTGGCTGCCATATTAGAATGTTTCACTTCCACGGAAGACTGTACTGAAAATTGTTCTCTCAATTCACCGTTCAAAGACCCACTTTTCACTTCCAAAATTCTGCCGTGAAACTGCCTGAACGAGTTATTGCCAACTTGACAAGTGATGAATGTGAACTGATTCCTCTGAGGAGAATATGTCAGAAATGTCCCAGATCCATGCGTGACTACACTCCTGCCAAATGTGTGAGGAGGATTGCTGAGAAAGGCTACAAGGCCAAACTTCTTGCCTGGAATCAAGTTTCATAAGAATGCAACGCATGATCAACTTTAGTTAAGAAGGAAAGAAGGAAGAGTAGCAGTTTCTTAGCCTCTTTTTTCGTATTTTTTTTTTCCTATGATGTATGAAGGATATGAATGTAAATTATTACCTACGCATGTATACCTTCAAATCTTTCTATAGCGTTATATCTTAAGATAATTCGTTATCAGATGATAATATATATATTTTAGCTATATTAGTTATTTTTCGATATGCGCAGAAGCGAACGAGAACGAGATAACATGGATGTCCCTGCTTATGCTCATGCTGTTGGAGAGAAGATTGGACTGGACTAGTGTTTTAATATGTGCCTTGCGGTAGCATGATAGAAGGTTAATCTCGCTTACTGGTTTTGACGATATTGAATTGAAATGATGAGAGTACGGATGACGGAGATAAAGCCCCAACAACTTAACAAAATTATTTATATACACAATTGCATACACTGTTTTATACTATGTATACATAAATACTCAATTTGTTCATTCCAAATCATAAAGCAGCTTATAAAGATCCAAGATGAGCCATAGTATTAGCAATTAGATCAAATGCAATATCTGTTTCACGTACAACTACAGTATTAATTTAATCTGGGCTGGGGAGACTGAAATGACTGAAAATATTATGCATTATTGGTACCTAGTACTAGTGCCTAGCCTATGCATGGACGTCTTAATGTTTTCAAGTTGAATGTCGATTAAAAAGAGACAGCAGATAGATAACATATAATTGTTTGTGACTGTGACAAGCTGGCAAGTCTTGTAAATTTAAGGTAGATCAAAGCAGACCTGACGATAGGTCTGACCTATGCTGTTTAAATATTAAATATGCTTAAGCTAAAGTAAAAACAACGCTTTAATTCAAATTTTAGCGAAGCTTTCAACCACACGTAAAACATGCTAAATTATAACTTGAGAAAATTGCTGCTTTGTGACACAAAATTTAATTGGGGTAGCATGTGCGTGCAACTAGTGCAACAAAAGTAATAATACCAACATCACAAGGTTTCTTCTTATTACTTTATGCATTTTTCCCGTGCACCAAGTGTTCCTGTAAATACCAGTTGGTTGATCAATTTTACTCCTCCTTTTATAGATTATTACAAGCTTCACGTTTCACGCTACCAATTCTATTCTAAGACGATTATTATTACGATGTGAAACCTTAGAAAAAATCTGTGAGATTCCTTATCAATGCTAGTACCCGGTTCCATCCGACCCCATCCATCATTCTATTCCTCCATACATACATAAATACAGACAGACGGTTAGCATGTAGTTTAAGGCAAGTTAAAATAGCAAAGGGGGGACCCTTATCATCACTTGCCTTAAACTACATGCCAGCCCAGACAGACAGACAAGGACAAGACAATCCACTGCAGGCAATACATATTGAATTAGATTACATATTAAAATTACATCAAAGTACATACACTAATAAATAACTTTTCTCGCTCGTTGATTATTACACCCATATATATGAGAGATAGTTTTAAAGAAAAGGAATCGTGATGTGATGATGAAAGCACTAGTGTTGACAGTGAAAGTTGTACCTGGTTCTAGAAGCGAATAATTAATTGGGCTAATTTATTAGCTAGCTGCCTGCTAATTACAACACAATACCTAATTTTATAATGTGACTGTAGAAAATCTTTGCCCCGCAGTTTTCCTTGCATTTTGCAGTAGTCACCAAAAAATTTCAAATGGTGTTTTAAAAAAACCTTCTTACCGTTTCATGATAACATGTAAATATATGAATTTGATTTTATAATAATGTCAATATTGCCAGTAAAGTGATTAACTACATATTTTACCTTCAGCCTAGTGGTTTTAACGGATCTCTAATCTTCTCTCTTCCCCTCCTACTCGCTTTTAGGTTTTATCCATGTTTTCTCTGCGCAATGCTTAAAAATATAATTGGTGTAAAAAATTATTTGAAGACACTTACCATTTACGGCAGAAAATGCTTGAGGCCGTTTCTGGCTCAGCCAATTCCATCGAGAAATCGATTGGAATCCTTCCGTTGCTACTAAAGTTAAATTGTTCCATGTTGTCCTCGTATGTGTAAAAAATAATAGTACCATAAAGTACACTAAAAGTTGAAAGTAACTGTGTTCCGTAGTCTCGCCATTAAGAGTCACAATGCTAAATACTTATAAATTATAAAATACTGGAGTCAACAGGTTGTCTACGTCTAAGCGGACCAATCTAGTTTTTTAAAGCCTGTATTAGATACTGTCCGAATTTAATTGTACTGCATGAATAAATATGAATAGCAGGGTAATATAAAAGTCAGTTAGGTGCAAGCCCAATTATTACTGCACCGCCACCGATTACCGAATCGGTGCAACCAGACCAGATGTTAAGGTTGAAGATGTGCTTCATGTTAGTGTTAGTAGCACGGCAGGATGTTGATGCTGATGTTACACCTGGTACGAGCAGGTGGTCATTTGCCACCTTTTGTTCAGGGAAAGCATGGGGTTTTGTGTGATTTATGCAATACCACTTTCTTTTTCTTGAATTCATACATAAAAACTCCTTCCATTAATTTCATTTCCTTGATTTAATTTCGACACTCTCATGAAGCTTTTTTTATGCCTCAATAATATGAGTACAGAGTATGGTCATGGTCTTCTCTGAATGTCCTTTGTCTTTTCGTTGCCTTCTTCTTTTATTCCAACAGTTAGGCCACGAGTTTGCGTTTGGGAATTATGGTGATGGGTGTTTATCTCATTGAAGAGGGAAATCGGGGTGACGGGGGTGAAAATAATATGCTATTATTATGGAAGGGAGAATGGGAATAGAGGATGAAAAATATGAAATATAGTTGAAATTCCACCATTCTTTGCCATTTAATTCATAACATGAAAGAAATATGCCAAAGAGTGTATTCATGTAAATTATAAACTTTTAAACAGAATGCAAGGAAGGAAAATTTAATCAACCACACACTAATTCAAATCATCTTTATTATTGACTTCCACGATAGCAAGTTGAAAATATATTAATAGCCATCCATGTACTTACGTAAACAAAAAATACACAAAAATTGAGTACTCCAGTAAAAGATATAGTAGTAGTTTATTGCTAAATTCTTCTGACAAGTTAACTTAAAAATTTCAGTTTTTTATATTTTGCATTTAAATGTTGACACGTATATTCATTATACCCGGAAAAGATTGTAAACCTGCATTGGCACTCAAAACCCACCCAACCAAACCATTTTCTCTTCTTTTCATGATAATACACAACAAAATCAACTTGCAAACTCAGCAGCTTTATATAATTATAATTATTATAATTAAATGAAATGTTATATTACAATTATTGTAAATAACTTTAAGAGCAAGCTGGTATTGCCGTAAAACACATTGAGGTAGATTGCTTCATCATTACATGTCTCTACAAACATCTTGGCCAATTCTTATTCATAAATACTACATAATATTATTTAAAAATTAAAACCAGTATTGCATTTTTCACAACATTGTTACGTTTAAACAACATCCTTAAAGTAAACATTTTTCTCTTTTTGTAAAAATAAGTAGTTTTTTAGCTAGTTGCTACCTATAATAATACATAATATCTTTGTGCTAGACTAATGCGTGTAAATACATCAGCATTATTTGTTTCATCATTACTGCAGAGATAACGATGATGTGCATTACACAGGACAGCGTATTTAGTTTTTCCGTCCCACTTAACTATTAATAATAATTATACATATAATATTTGGTTTGCGTTTTCAGATAAGGCTAACTATTTCATTTTTACGTTTCTACAATACAAAATATCTCTATTACTAATATTTATACTAACATGGCATGGTAAACAGATTGTACATTGTACTACGGCAAGAAATTGACAGTTTGTAAAAACTGTCCTTTGTTAAACTGCTACTCATTATTTTCACCATTAGTTTCATACATTTCCTCGCACCTTTCCAATAGTCTGAGAACAGGATTTATGTTGTAGGGGAAGAGGGACCGTTCCACAAGTCTTCCAACTGCCATCCTCACACGAATTAGTAGACCCATGGTCCTGTCCAAGTCCCTGCCACATGAAGTGACAAAGGTGTTCCAATTTTTATACGCATATTTTAGAAATCTCAGTAGATACAAAAGGAAGCATGTCTCATTGCTCATTAGTAAATCTAAAAAGACATCAGGATCCCCACATATCGTTGTAATAAATGCATTGAAAGTGATGGTTGGATCCAATGAGTGGTAAAGTTCAGAAGTTTGTATTCTTCTTTTAAAAGTTGTAAATGTATCGAGCACGCAGAGCATCCCTTCTACCAAGGCGTCATCTTGGTCAGAGAACAATTTGACGAGCCATTCTCCCAATGGCGCTTCCGGATGATACGGTTGAAGGGATTTCACGTAACTATCCAGGATTTTTAATACTTCTCTGATGGATCTTTCGATAATTATCATATCGCTAACATCTGATTCGGATGCTGATTGTCCGGATTCATCAGAAGAAGAATTGTCACTGTCAGAGTCATCGCACCCAGTTTCCTTCACCGTAACAGCTACGCTTTTCAGAACCAAGAGAACAACTTTTTGAAGCAAGGGACCATCCCCAGACATTTCGTTATACGTATCATCCAGTCTTACAGCCTCACGAGTAGGACCAATGCAGATTGTTGTAGCCGTTCTCAAATCCTCCTCGCTAATACCAAATTTAGTATCAGGGGATCGTGGTAATGTTTGTGGATTTGGAAACGCATGTTTACTTTCGTGAAATGAAGATTTTGATGATGATGGCACCATATCATTCATGCTACTCGATGACGAGGAGGGAAAGGCATCCGAAGGAGGAGGAGCTCTCAGTTGCTTACCACGACCACGAGTGGCAACCAGCTTACTTTTACTACTACTGCCACTACTACTACAAGCTGTAACTTCGGACAAGTTGTGTCCACTCTCCCACTCCCAGTCTACAGGTCCGATACAGGAGCCCCCAAATCCCTGAAAACATCTAGAGTAGGGAACACCAGTTAAAAACTGTCGACCTTTTACACAGCGTATTATTAAATGTGCCAAATCACATGGCTCCTCGCTGGGCTCCTCTTGAAGTGAGAGAGTGCTCCCGTAGCACAAAATTTCATTAAAAACATCGATCAATTTCTTCCAAATGATAGGAGGTAGCGACGGCGTTAGTAGGGGTACAAAAGTGCCTAAATGCATGTAGTAATGTTTGGTGTCAATAACACTCAAATTTGATTTTACTGAAATAATACTCAGCCAAAGTGTAAGAAAAGTAATGATGGGAGCTTCATTTTGAGTCTCATAGTTATTCATTAATCCCTGAAACTTGGTTAGAAGGCGATTCCACCAAACCTCAAGGGCACTCACACACATGTTTTTAACTTCACTCTCAATCTCAGTGTCCACTTCTACTTTGGCACAGATATTTAACGGTTCTCTTATAAAATTACTTTGGGATTGCGGTGGTAGTAAAGGAAAATTAGTTGTTGCATTGCCAAGTGCATCATCATGCATTTCATTCGCTTCAAGTGGAGGATTTGTAGGAATTGCAGGAAAATCCTCTTCTTCATCTAGGTCAAGTGGATGATCATCCTCATATTTGTAGTCTATTACGCCTCGGATTACTTCAAGAATGAGACTCAGTTTGAAGGGATCATTGTTGGTCCCTGTTACACTTTTAAAAAGTTCGTCAAATATCTGATGCAGATTGGGCAGTTTTGTCCACATGAGCAATGTCACAAAAGCTTTTGAGGTTGCCAAGGTGATAAATTTGTTCTTGGAATCCAAATATTCAATTAGCATTTCCCATGTACCTTCATCCATTGCAATCTCTGAAGCCATGTCCATGACTTTCCTGCAAATGAAGCCAGTGGCTTGTTGCTTGAGAGCTGTATTACTCAGCAAATTCATGGTACTGATGAACTGGAGGGCATAGTCGTCAAGGAATTCCGAGTCGACGTCACAGTGTTCTGCCGATCTTGAACTGGGAAGAAAGGGGCGATGGAACTCCAACGTGTCCGTATGGCACAAACACCCGGACAACAATTTTGTTTGAAGCGTAGCAAGATTTTCTGACCATTTGGTCCAGTTTTCGGAGGGTATTGTACCGAGCTGAAGCCTCGGACGTTTCAAAGCGGGTCCTTCCATTTCGAGCGGAAATGAAATCAATCCCAACTTAGTACTAATGTATTAAGGCAGCAAATAGAAGCACCATCAAAATATTCGTTTTACTTCACTTTTTAATACGCCACTGTACACTGAGAACAGTTACATTGTAGTGCTATATGTATGGCACTAAGGCCAAAACTAACTACCAGCAAGAATAATATTTTTGAAGCCACTATCACTAAGTTTCTATATAATGTACTATAAAATCCAGTCTTGGAAAGCTACGGCACTTCTTTTTTGTCATTATTTCTCGACCATAAGGTAACATGGTTGTTTGAAATTTTACACGTTCGATTTGAAATACAGTATGCTTCTGGGAAGTACTTTTCGTCAATCAGCGTGAAATGTTGCTTCAGTAGCAACTGCAACAGTTCAAAGCTGTTTGTAACAGGCAATCCTCCAAAGCCAGTTTCCTTTGGGTGTACAAAAAAAACCAAACTTTATAGTATAAATTTTTTTAGCAAGTCAAATAAACAGCAACTAAAAATAAATTTAAAATTACAAAATACCTGATTTGTATTTCTTTCCCAGTTGTAGTCAGACGAAATTACTAACGTCCCTTTACTTTCCACAACCCTCGCCAAACTTCTCAAGAATTTCTCTGGTTCGAAAACGCCGTTCAGGCAGTTGTTCACTATTACCAATTCAAACTCCCCAATATAATCTGGAAGATCTGATGGATCACAGTTGACAAATTCTATTCGTTCGTGTTCCTAAAACAAATTACTTTTGTTATTTAATGGTGACAAATGTTGATAAAGACAATTTTATCATCAAAATTTGTTTGCTCAATGCTTAATTGAGTTATTTACTTTAATTCTGCTTCGTTTATGGGCCGGTGATATTTCGTTGTTTAAAAGTGGCGACGTAATGCACCCCCCTGCAGTTCTCAATGATCCTTCCAAAGGAAAATTATAGTTGACACTGTCCAGATTCTGGAATCTGAAACAAGTTGCCACTTGCGAAAAAGATCTCTCAATTCCCCTTCACTTGTGAAAATGACTTTGCAAGTTTAAAAGTTAAGGCTCCTGTTTTGCTTCCAATCACTAGTGCGCGTGTACACTTTTTATTCTGAAAATGCAAAATATTAGAGAATTGTTAGACACTACGTGAATTTTTAAAATAATAACTTGCTTGAAATGTTAATGAAAATTTCGGTTAAATAATTTTTAATTTTAAAGACTGAATATAGATTTGAGAAGAAAAAGTACTTCTAGAGTGCTGGTAATAAGATGAGCAAATTTCTCTTGGAACATGAAAAAGTGCTCAGGCAGTTGCTTAAGAAAAGCGGAAGCAGACTCATCGGAGGATAAGCAGACTTTTTTACAGTTTCCATACTCGTTTTCCAAATTTACTGGAAGCATTAAATCCGCTTCACAGTCAATATCGTTGTTATTATGCCTCTGTCCATGGTTGCGCCCATTTTTTCCACGCATCAGCAATTTATAAGCGACATAGAAGAAGCCTAAATAAAGTGAAATTTTCAAAAAGACAGAAAGTTGCTGTTAAAACTAACTACTAGAGCTACACATGAATGCCATATTATAAAGTTAAAGTGGTACATTATTGCATCATTTAATGAAATATAAAATACCACTTGCCCCATTTCTACAAATTTTACCGTTTACATGAATGGAATCCATTATTGAGCTTAGTTAGTAAAAGTACATATCTTCCACCATGTGTTATTCAATAATTAAGTGGTAAATTGACAGCGCGATTATTTTGTACAAAAGTACAGCATAAATGCATTAACACGAATATTTTATTAATATTTTAAATTCAGATTTGGTTAGTTTGAAAGCAAGAAGGTATTCCAAGTTTTAATGTACAAATGTCATGAAAAAAGGTAAGTGATCAGAATATTCAATTTGTCAATTTACCTCCACCAAAAATGCTTCCTGCTGCAAAAGCAATGATATACCTTTCTCCGTCTTCCGTCCCAAAAATTCGCATTCTACTCTCAAGACGGAGAGTAAAAAAAAATAAACGCTTTTGATGAAACACCTTCAACCAAACACTTTCAAACGTTTCACTATTCGCTTCGATTATTTCCGCCGCAGCACATTAAGCGCACGCACGCACACCAGGATGAAAACTGAAGTGAGAACAAATTACTTTGCAATTTAAAATTTTGCTGAAATACAATGAATTTTTTTTCTTCAAAGTTGCATCATCGATCACCTTGCTTTATCTTGGATTTGAACTTTTTGTTGATATTGCAAATAAATTACTCTTCTGTCACTTGCAAAGTTGTAAATAAATATTTTAATTGTAAATATAGCTACTATATACTATTATATTTTTGCTGTTTTGCTGTGCAAGTGCATAAAAATGTGCAGAGATGAAATATATCTCTCTGATGCTAATAATAACGCTGCTCAAACGGAAATATTTTCTATAAATATTTATTTTAATTCTAGCAAAAATTATTCTTTAGGAAAAGTGAAATCTGTCTTATTTCTTGCACATCTTTTACTCAAAGTTGTTGCAAAGATGATAAAAGGCAAAATAGTAGTAGTAGTAGTACGTGTAGTATAAAAGTGGTGGTGGCAATAATGCACACTCGTCGTAGCATACAGGTATATGACCACGGTGGGTGATGGTGTGGTGATGATGATGATGATGAGACGTAAAGAATTTTTTGTTGAAGGCAACTTTTTTATAACAAGTCTTCAAATCTTGCTTGCACACAGCTTCACTTGGTACGTTATGTTAAATGTTGATAAGTTGTACACATTGTATAGGTAGGTACCTATTCATTCAATGTTGCTGTTGGATAAGTGGGATGGGGTTGGTCGGATAAAAAATTGCATTGGCTTTGGATGTAAGGTGTTTTGGGAAACTTGGAGCTTCAGTCAGTAGTATGCATACTAGACCAGTTCTCTGCTCTCTGACGAGATTCTTTAACGCAGATATGCTTCTATATTAAAAAACAGTCCTCTTTCTTGTAGTAATAATAAGTTCTCAGGTTTATACACACGCATCACATCACAAAAGTCGTCTTTTCTGAGTTTTCTGGTTTCTTGCCTGCGTGTATATTAGTCAGATCGCAGGGTTTGTAAAAAAAAATCAAGCATACATTGTTGTTCCGTAATATACAGCAATATTATACACATGTTAGTTGCTGCCACGATTTGTGATAAAAGTTAAGATATTCTGCTGGTGCTCCTTGCTGAGCAATATCATCGTCATTAAGGACGCTTCTTTTGAACGTAACATTAGCATTTGCTCAGGCAATCTTGTTCACACATTCACGAGCCACATCATTAGGAATTAGGAACTTGCGTATGTGTGGCTCGACTAAATGGACGTTTAACAATGTAGTCATTATAGCTGTATTAACAGACAGACCCATGTATACAAGCATGATGTTTTTTTTTCAGATATATGTAATAAGCGGTCTGTGTGCTTTATCTAAACTTGCACACGTAGAACAAACACATTTACAAAACTCAGAGTTTTTCATGCAATGCAATAATAGGGATATATATTGGTCACTGGTCACCACAACACTTGTGTCTTGTATCTCCCCAAATTTTTTAGCAGAGATCAAACTAAAGTCTTCAACCAGCACAGCGTAAAGTCATAATGAGTTTAATGTACATGCAGAGAAATTGTTGAAAACACCTTGATTTAAAGCTTTATCATTCAATATAATATTGTATATCTCCATATTTATTTGAATGGTTCCAGTAATTAATTTTTGGCAAAACTGTATTAATATTATACATGTTGGTGAGCACGAGTGACTTGCCGGTTTTATAAAATTAAACTGGAATTGTTTTGGTCTGTTATTTTATTACCACGAGCGCATTATTGAAGACGCACACAACAGGCAATAAATGTAACACGCGTTTCTATTTATGGATGATTTACAACAATTGTTTTTTTTTTGCCTTTTACTCATCGTTAGTTGGAAGAAATACACATGACTGTTAAAATGATTTTCAGGCTCGCTTCACATGACTGATTTTTGTTACCACTTGAAGAAACATAAAACTAGTTTCAATCACTAAAGCGCTAATTTTTTAATTGATGGGAGGATTTCGTTCGAAAATCAAGCGAATGTGAGCATTAAAATCAGTGTATGAAAAATATTTTAAGTGTGCGTCCATAGAATTAAATTATTTTATATCCTGCTGGAAAACGAGGTGATTATTGTGACGCATAGACATAAACACTAAATAGGAATGCCTACCATATGAAGAAAAAGTTATTTTGAGTTCTCTAATTTTCAATGAGACTTACTGCGTTGGAAAATTTGCAGCTTTTTCTTACCTTTATAGCAACTCAAAGGTAATAAAAGATAAACGCACAAATGAACTAAAATCTGATAATAATCTCTTGTGGCTGATACCACCTCTTAATGAATTCAGCTCCTAATTTAAAACAAAGATAAATGATAAAAATTATTTTTAAAATTGTAGACAGTAGAGACAGGTGTATCCGACATGTATTAAGCTTTTGATAAGTTCACCTATCTTTATTCAATGTTTGTTTCTTCCTTTCCATTTGCTGTAATTATCCCGTTCGTGACTTGAGTTTTTATCATCTGAATTTTTTGTTTTTATGAAAAACGAAATCCATTGCTTATGCGAAATTTCCAAACACAAATATTCACGGTTCTTTGATTCAGAGTTATTTTAACGGATACACAATATTAATGATAAGCACGACATGTAAATACACAAGAAGAGGCCATTTATGTATTGCATTCCCGTACACAGTTACAGGCTAAAACTTTTAACGATCTTAATCCGGCGTTCCACCGGAAAGATATGACGATAGTTTTCATTTTTCTTCACATTGATATTGTCTGAGCCTGCAAGCTAAACGACTTGTTCGGCCTGGTCTCCCTCTCACTGAAAAACCCATAAGCTACTAACGATATAAATGTGGTCCCAAGAAACAAAACTTGTTCTTTCAACCAGCGAAGATCGGCTTGTATTATGCGAAGATATTATGCTGTCGCTGCCAAGGTATGGTAAAAAAAACTGCCAAGATGCAATGCATAGAACAGACCAAAAGCAAATTATCCACTTACTAACGTGTAAATAGTCAGGTTATTTGACGAAGCAAGTAATGTTCTCATTCTTACATAATGTTTTTAGGGAAGCACCCCAACTGATACATAGCACCACTGTTCAGTTTACAAATTACAATAATTTTGTTACAAAATGTGGAATACACATTGTCCATTCATTGTATTGTAAACTAGTGCAATACCTGCTTGTGTACCTGTGAGTGAACAAGAACAATTTTCTGTATGTCGAATTAAACATACCTAATTTTTTTTGAAAACTTGCCCTCTCATTAGAAAAAGTAATGCACGCAATGCAATCCACACCCGTAGAGCACCTTTTTTTCACCCCCACCAAAGCAAGGAAGGGAGACTTGATTAGTACAAGTACAGGATGACTCTAAAAAAATAATAGATCAAAGATCGGAAATGGATGCGGTAATAATGATAAGCTTGAAATGAATGAGAGCAGACAAGACAAGGCAATCATAATGCTACCCAATCTATTCTTTGATGTACTTTTGTATGGACAGGTGCAGTGGTTTTCATTTTTTCATGCTTCATTTTTAGGGAAAGGAAGGAAATGATCTTGATGGTCTGGTGCGGGCCAAAGTCATCGTCGTCGTTAGTAGCGTCATCTTGAAGTCATGTACAACGTACAAACTTCGTAAAAATAATGTTGCTTTAAAAAAATGAGTGGGTTCTTACAGTAGAAAAGCAAAGGATTACCATTATACAAGAAGAGGATTCTAAGCCAAATGAGTTGAGAGGATGCTGGTTTTGAGGACACGAGATGAAGACAAGGATTAAGGGATGCACTGCACATCATCGTGATGTATTCATATTTCCACTTTTTTCCATCTTCGCGCAAAGCACATTGTATCAAAATATAAAGATTTTTTTTTTCCTTTTCGTAAACTTTAATATACAATGGAAAAAGAAGAACAGTCAAGTGCATTTCACTGCATTGATTATAAAAGACTTGGTTTTTACGTGAGTAACCCATTGAATCTCTCTCATGAATAAGGCAAATCATCGTCATTTTCTTACGCCTATGATCCTACCATGGCATAAGGAAACAGCACCGTAAAACGGCAACTTTTACAGGTTTTATACAATAGAATGGCATATGATGGTGGTGGCTTACGAATTACCAATGGGGTACATATGGTGGTGGCGGTGTGATGCGTGGATCATGATGATAACATGCTAGATGAACCGCATTTTTTACATAAAAGATACATAGAATGCATATTTGAAAGTTTCTTTAGAGGATAGATAAAAAGAATAGGGTAAAGGGTTCTCTGTAAGAAACTACTCAAAGATTTGTGTGTGTGTGAGAATAATAGTAGTACCAAGGAATACGGTTCACTACACATTAGCCCTCAATTTTTTGGTAGAAGACAAGTAAATAGTCTTGATGTTTTAAGAAACTGTGGGAAGGAAAAAGAGTTTAGTGAATGATTTTCAAAACTTGAATGGTGTTCTTTTGCATTCAAGTATATTTTAAAGTTTGTCTTAACTTAAATGTAAAATCTCCAGTATCAGCATCAAGGTACATCTATATTGATGCAATCAGGTACGGATTTGGAAAGAACAAAGTTGCCCAACTCTTATTAGGGTGGGATGAGCTTTTATCTGACATTTTTTGAAGAAGACAACGTTTTAAAAAAACGAAAAAGTCTCATTAAATTTTGCATGTTTTTTTTCCATTATGATGGCTCACACTAAATCCCCCTTTAGTTCTGTTGAGTTGAGACTACTGTGTGAAATATGCAAGATTGCAATTTAAGCCTTGCTAGTACGAACGGCATCCATGATCATGATGGGTCTATAAAGCTGCATTGCTAATAAGCACAAGTACACATGAAAATTAACTTGTAGTAATAATAATAGTATTCGGAGAAACTCAAAATATATACTTTTTCAGTTATGTCTCAGTCGCTGTCAATCCAACATTTTCAACGCTTATAGCATCATGTACGTAATATAGCAAAAACATTTTTTAAATCCACAAGCAATGGTCACGTAAATGTGGCAGTTTGTTTTTCCTAACGATCTCATGTTTTCAGACAACATAAGAAACCAACAACATTGACGACATTTTTACCGAGAATTTTTTTTCTTCTTTTGTCGTGCATTACCTTCCAGCTGTACAAAAAATCACGAAGCTCTCCGACTTTTGTTGTTTCACAGGTCTATCGTGATTCGTGATAGCTTGATGATGGCCTTCATGATTGCTCATCATCGTGAACAGCCTGTTGCTTTTCTTTGCCAGTTGAACAAGTGAAAACATTTATACTGACACGTTCTCTTTTCCAGACTTGAAAAATACTGACTAAATCATTCGTCAACAAAAGCTCCAAGAAAGCTAGCCAGCACTGTTTATACTCCATCAGAGAATTTAGTCACCCACCACATCTTTCTTAACAGACCTCAAAAGGAAACTACAATAAAGCATGTATAATTGCATTAGGAAAAGGTTTTTCTTGTGGGCATTTACTTACATGACATTATTTCAAGTTACCTAAAAAACTTAAGCCTTAATCTAGGTAAGATGGTCAAGAAAGAACTCAAGCTAGCTAAGCCTTATTATCCAGGCATTTTTCTTGCATGAAGAAGAGTGTGTCTGATTGTCTACTGACTGTGGTACACAACAGAAAGAAAACAAGAACTGCCCGAGTCCACTCCAGCAGTCGAGTCTGAGGAATAATACACAAAAAAAGAGTTGACGAAGATGTTATGTAGCAATCATAATAATAATTGTACAAAGCATCGTGACTAGTGAACATTTTGAATCTAGAAAATAATGCTTTTATATGTGTATTTTTACTCCATCTTTAAAATCGTGAAGCGCTCGCTTTTAATTCTACTCTTTTTGTTGAAAGTTTATATTTTACATAAATATACTAACATCATCAGCAACATCAATACATCAT
>JAHZMZ010003891.1:0-14643 GCA_027743805.1 Lepidocyrtoides sp. E14 | reverse complement strand
GCTTCCAAAAAAAGTGTAGTCAAATGTTAGCAAACTTTGTTTAATTCTATGCGTGAGTTATTAGAAAACATGATAAGGTTACTGCGTTTACGCGAAAACAAAACATTTCCATTGGATTTTTGGAGTTTAGGACAATCAGTTTTCAAGCACATTTTGTGAACTAACATGGTCGAATGGTAAAAGTTTCTTTGAAGAGCAAAGCAATGGAGGGTTCAAGTTGGAGTTCCAACAGTGTTTCGAACGTTGCGTTAATATGTAAAAAATATTTGCAAGGTCCTGGTATGTTTTGTGAAAGAAACAAAGGTACTAACTGAGACCTCCTGGAAGAAATATTTTTGGAATGCATATTTACGTGGCTTTGGTTTTGTTTTTTTTTTCAGATGAAAGGGAAGATGTGCAGAAGAAGACATTTGGAAAATGGATAAATTCCATGCTCGCCAGGGTCAGTAGAAAACTTGTCTATTCAACTAGCCTGTTTCGGAAAATTAAAACAAAGAGTACAATTTTTCAAAAAAAAATAAAGTCATTATTTTTATTTCATGTGTAGGGGAACCAAACGCCAATATCCGACATGTTTTTATGATCTCAGAGATGGAACAAAGTTACTATCCCTTCTGGAAGTCCTTACAAATAAAACATTTGTATGAAATAATTTTATTATTAAAATGCATATAAAATTTATCCTTTTACTTGCACTTATCATTAAATTGTAAATGTTTTCGCTCCTCCAGAAAAGAGAAAGAGGGAGAATGCGAGTACATCACCTGAATAATGTTAGCCGTGCCTTAGATGTGTTAAAGGAACAAAAAGTCCGTCTTGTAAATATTAGCAATAATGATATCGTCGATGGGAATCCAAAAATCACACTAGCTCTCTCATGGACAATATTTTTGCATTGGCAGGTAAATGTCAAAACACTGTAAAACTAAGGTACGCATATATTTTCAAGGAAGAAACTCCCATTGATAAGTTCATAACTTGTTTTTATTTTAGGTTAATGATATAATGCTGAGGGTAATTATATTTCTACTGTTATTTTACGAGAAAAAATTGTACGCATAAAACATTCCAAACTAATACTGTTTTTCCGTGTTTAGATGTAAACACTCCAATGCCCGATAAAAAGTCAGTAATGATGTACGTCATGTGCCTTTTCCAAGCGCTAGCGCAAAGCGGAATAGATCCTCCGCCATTGCCTAGTAAGGAGGTTCTTCAAGAGTCCATTGCCACTGCCAAATTAGAAGAGGAGGCAGCCAGAGGGCCAACCGTAGAACTGACGTCTTATCAAAACATTGTGGAAGAAGTTTTATCCTGGCTTTTGATAGCCGACGACCGAATCACAACGATGGAGTCTGTCAGTGAAAACCTTAATGAAGTGAAAGGCCAATTTCAAGAGCATGAGGCTAGAAGATTGAATTTTTAATAAAAAAAACTGCCTGCGCACAGCAGACTTTTCCAGGTCTCGAGCGATAGTGCTATAATTTTTTTTTAAATTGCTGCGTATAGAAATTCATGTTATCTTTAACGGACCATCAAGGAGACGTTGGTGAAGTACTGCAAGAGGGCTCCAGACTTTTGCAGGAAGCGAAACTACCTGCTCATGAAATTGAAGAGGTTCGTGTGCAAATGAAACTGCTAAACACAAAGTGGGAAGATTTGCGAGTAAAAGCTATGGATCGGCAAAATAAGTAAGTAGCGTAAGAAAAAAAAATTCATGTGCTAAAATTGAGTTAATTTTGGTTCAGATTCGTGCAAATTTTGTTTTCCCAGAATTCACGAAAAATTAATGACACAACAACTAGCCGAACTGGAAGCTTTAAAGGAATTTCTTACCGGAACGGAGGACAGAATATCCCGAATGGGACCCTTGGCACTTCATGATCTCAGTACTCTTGAAGACCAGCTGAAAGAACAGCAGCTACTCCATGAAGACATAATAAAGCAGCAAGAACGTGTAGTAGCGTTTTCAAATTTGGTGGTTGTCGTAGATGAAAGTAATCCAGACACTGACTTTTCCAATATGGAAGATCAGTTGGCAGCTCTTAGTGAAAGATGGTCTCATATTTGCTCTTGGACTGAAAAGCGAGGAAAACTCATTTCCCAGCTTAAGGTTGCAGTTCCTATTTATCTTGAAAAACACAAGGGCTTGGAAGAATGGCTCCAAGATCAGGAGAAAAAACTTAAGGAGGCAGAAGCAAACCCGAATGACAGTTCGGAAGATTCGCTCATGGAACGTTACGAAAAGCTACAGGTATTGCCAACAAAGTTTAGTGAGTGGTGAGTTTTGGAAGTGTGCAAATTTAAAATAAAAATATTTTTGAATCGTAGCATTTGCAAGCTGAAATGGAAGTAAAAATGCAGGACATTGGCAAGCTGCAAAGTGAAGTTCAAAAATTGATTGACGAGTCAAGTACTTCTCAGAAAAAACCTGATGACGTTGCAAGAGATGATGCAATGGGCGAACAATCGGAAATTGCTACTACAAAGTTTATGGAAAAAATAGAGGGTCTACAGGATAGATGGGATGCAATTTCTCAAATTTTGGAGGCACAAAGTCAAAGAGTGAGTATTTTTGAGTCTACTGCTTTTGTTAACCGAGAGTAAATTATTTTTGATGTGTTGCTTGATTTTGTTTTTGGTGTGAAGTGAACTAATGAACTTGAGTATTTTAACAGATTAGCAAATACGGTGTTAATACTAAACCTAGCAAGCATGGCATTGATTTCGTTGATATTGTCGCTATCTCAAAGGCACAGGTGTGTTTTAATTCGTCGCAGTTTGAATTTATGATTGATTTTTTTTGCCTTTTTGTCATTGTACCATTTTTTGAAGCTAAGATGACATGTTTTTTGTGAAAGGATTTTCCAAGGGCGAAGAAAACAAAGATAATGAATGAGTGGGATGCATCACACGCCAGAGTTAGTGAGTGGTTACAACGAACCGAAAACCTAGTCGAGGCGTCGGCTGGCAGCACTTGTACATTTGATGAATTAAGTGTTGACGAACAATTAATCCTTTGGGAGGATTTAGAGGCGGAGCTTACATCGAATGAAGAAGTTTATAAGAAGGCTGTTGCGGATTCAAATTCCCTAATTAATGTCATGCGGATGGGTAGATTTTTATACAATTTGTCAGTTCCATTTCTCGACGGTCTAAGCGTTGCAATCCATGAAATTAAAAATGTGAAATCAAACCTTTCAGAGAATCAAGACACCACGGATATTGAGGAGCAATCTGAACGTTTGACTACGAAATGGGAAACAGTTAAAAAGGCCTTGCTGGAGCGTAAATTGCTTATAGATTATTTGCTGGCCAAGAAGCAACTGCACAACGAAATTACTTCAATGACAAACACTGTTTCCGTGAGTAAATCTTCGTAAAACACATTGCACAAGTCACTGTCGAAAGTTGCATTTTAATTACAGATTAATGACATGTGTTACAGGCGTATGAAAAATGGTTGGACAGTCAAGGTGAGGTGAGCCCTATATCCAGCGAAGGTAGAAAACTGTTGGACCAATGCCGGGTGAAAAACAAAACAATCTTGTCGCACGAGTCTCGTGCAAACAAATTGAAGGAAAAGGCACAGGAAACACTCCGTGTTCATCCAAAGGCAAACGAAGACGAAGAGTTGAAGCAAGAAATCCAAAATTTCGAGTCAAAGTGGGAACAAACTGTGAAACGGTTAAAAGATCGGTTAAACGAATTGGAGGACATTAACGATATGTCACTGGAAGAAAAATACAATGAATCGTCACAGATCGTTGCACAATGGATCAACCAGACAGAAAGCCTATTATTTTGTGTAGATGTAAAATTAACTGATTTGAATGCAATGAAGCAACAATTTAAACAGCTTGAAGAGTCTCTTTCTGCCGCTAAGGTTCAGGAAAAAAGTTTGGAAGCTATTGACTCCTCTAACGGCTCAGTTACCCCGTGCGCAAATATAGATGAGCTCAAGACGAGATACACGGAAGTTAGAAGCTTGTTAGAAGACAAATTTAATCACTTGAGCTCGTGTAAGCTTTTCACCAAGCTAAGCCCGTGTATTTTTACATTTTCTTTAATGGTTTCATCAAAGTGGCAAATATTAAATGTGCATGATATTTCGATTACAGTAATAGGAAGGATGGAACAATGGCAAGCTGAAATGATGGGACTGGAAACTTGGCTGGAGGAAGTAGACATATTTGTTTGTGCAGAGACACCAGCAGTCGGAGACTTTGAAGTGCTAGAAGCACAACTGGAGCAATCCAATGTAAAAATATATTTCTTCTATTGTACTCCTTTATGGAAACGTTTATTTCGGTAGCTTACGCAAATGGCCATTTCTACAGGCACTTCAATCCGACGTTTTCACGCTATCTCCGAAATTCCACAACCTCGACGTTACCGGCAAAGCCCTGCTAAAGGAGGCGGATGAAACTATTTTGCCGGTGATGAGAACTAGGCTATTTAAGCTAAATACTCATTGGACAAGTACAACGAAAAAAGCCAAAGAACAAAACTTTCTTTTAAAGGAAGCTTTTGAAAAAACAAAAATGGTAAGGTGGAATATTTAAGTTTTATATTGAATAAACCGTGACGTTAATTAAATTGGTGTTCTCTCTCTGGTGTTGCAGGTGCTGCAAGGCATGTCTGAAATGACAGAATGGCTAAATGTTTTACGAAAAGACGCACCGGAAGTTGGATCACTTAGTAGTCCATCCGATTTGGCACGCCTTTCTCGAAAGTACCAAGCTCTTAAAGATCGCGTGGATAAGAAGCAAGATTCATTTCGTTTGCTGAATGACAAAGGAAACGAGTTACTGTTGCTTCATCAAAGTATGTACTTGATTTTTTCAGGAAACCAATATTTTTCAAAAGTTAATCCTTTTCACTGTTTCCTTTCTTATCACTTTTCCTTGCTGCAGAACACTGTAAAGATGATGCACGACGGGCAGCCACAATCCAAGAGCTCGCCAAGAATTTCACCCAATTAAATGCACGCTGGACAGAAGCCACTGGAATTGTTGACAGGAATTGTCAACTGTTGAAGGAGGCCTCGTATCTATACGGTGAATTTCGAAGTAAGAATGCAAATGAAAAAAAATTTTACGTTCTTCATTATCAAAATTTACTAGAAAAATATTTTTTGGTTGTATGAATTCTGTACTCAGGTCTTGTTGCACAAGAAACTGATTGTCTCGATAGAATTGAACGCAAACTAAAGAAACCTGTAAATTCTGCCGTTGATGTCGAGGAGCTTTCAGAGGATCTAGGGGTAAGTTTCAGATTTATTTAACTCCTTTCTTGTAGCAGTTTCAGTTTAGACTGCAGTCATCGCACGATTAAATTCTCTTTTTCTTAGGATATTGAATATATGGGAAGTCAACAGGACGTAAGGTTGGCACAACTCCAAGAGATCAGTCGTCAACTAGTGGAAAGAAGTGTTTTGGTGCAAAGCACCCAGGCGGAAGTTTCCCAGGTCATGGCTCGTTGGTCACAATTGAATCAAAAGGTATGAAATGATGTGTGATGTCAGTTGTTAATTTTCCGTATGCTGTGAAAGTTTGTATTGTATCTGTTGGTACTCCACATGTCGTCGAAATAATGAAGATTAATGACGTAAAACTAACATCTTTGTGATTTTTATTATTGGTATTTATGGATAACCACTTAAATTAACCCCCTGGAATTGATAACCTTTACGGAACTTTTGGTACGGTTACTCGTTTTTTACTCCGTGTTAAAATTACAACTACTGACTGGTAGGCGGAGGAAAGAAAAGTACAGTTGGAGAGTGAAATGTGTGAAGCTGAAAAATGGGAGGGGGATGTACAGGAGTTGTTTGATGGCTTAGAGAGCTCAGATAAAATTTTGTCTGCTCGGCTCGAACATGATTTAACTGCGGAAGACTTACCAAATGATACACAGGTTGGTTGTTTGTTTCTAATAATTGTGCATTTTGTATGCAATAATGCTTTCCCCCAGCTAAATTCACTGATTTGCAGTATTAATTGTGTGAAAGCGTATAAACCCAAAATGATTTTTTCTCTCGTTAAATCTCGGTACTAAAGCTAATAAACAATTTTCTCCCGTATAGCAACTTTCTGAAGAACTAAATCATCAGCAAAATTTGCTGACGAAAATGTCCAAGCAAATAGAAAATTATCGCAAGTCTGGGAAAAACGAAGCAGCTGGGAGATTGGAGGAGCAAAAAAATATGCTGCAATCACGCTTCGAAGATGTTCAGTCAAAATTCAATCAATTCTCTTCCCCTCCACCGGAGTCCAAAATATGGCCCAAAATTGAACGCATTTGGCGATCTCTTCGTCAAGTTGAACAAACTCTGTGTTTTCTGGAACTAGCTTCCGATGATCCAGAAAGCATTCAAGGGCAACTGAATCATTGCACTGTAATCACAGACACCAGAACATGTAAAAAATATGTACATGTGAAAGACGCATCGGAAACTAACACCAATTAAATCTATTAATTGCAGAAAGAGTACGGTGTCCTCAGTGATCTCAAAAGAGAGGTGGAATCAGTACTAAAAGAAGGCAGGCGTCAAGTGGAAGATAAAAAGAGCGATTCAAAGCTAAGTGTTGAACTTGATGGCATCAAGGCACTATACAACAAGGTCATTAGAAAAAAATATAATAAAATTGCCAAATGTTTTCTCGGTTAATTAATTTATTTTTGTACAAATGTTTACAGCTTGGAATGCAAATTGCCAGCATTCGTAGCTCATTAGAGAAAGGGCTTACAGTTAGTACACAGCTTAATGATCATATGCAATCTTTGGAAAATTGGTTAGAGGAAACTGACAGTCAACTTGCCAGTGACTTTCCTGACAAAGAAGCAGAACAATCGTTTTTGAGGGTNATTGGTTAGAGGAAACTGACAGTCAACTTGCCAGTGACTTTCCTGACAAAGAAGCAGAACAATCGTTTTTGAGGGTAAGCACAAAATTCCCTTTACAGAATAGTTAAACGTAGAGATATCTCACACTTTCACTTCACTGCTACTACATTGCTCTAATAGCTTTCACATATTCACACTGTTGAAAAAAAGTTTGCTTATTTGTGGTGGTATTTCTGTGTGTCGCTTAACATGAAAGGATTTTGAAGTTTATGGGTGAGTCCAGTTTTATATTTCTCCAGGAAAAAAAAAATCATGCTTCCAAAAGATTTTTTTTTTTGCTCTGTTCATCACTTTCTCTCTGGCTGCATGTTCACTTTTCTATGGGCTTAATTATTTTCAGTTCGTTTCGATCTTATCGTCAAATTATATCCGTACGTAATTTTAAGTTATACGTCTCTTATTTTCACATATTTCAGAGTCGCATTGAGGAGCTGCCCAGATGGTCCAAAATTGTGGAAGAATTCGATCAAAATTACGATTCATTCCTTAAACTAGTGGATCCAGTTTTATTGGATTCACTGAAGGAGCGTCGACAAATAATTCTTAAAAAGTGGGACAGTTTAAGTAATCAAGTGGTGAAAATGCATCGGGATAATTTGTCTTTGAAGGATTTAGATGAGGTGGAAGCAAAGCAAAGAGGTATTGTAGGAGAGCTGGACCAGTGGCTTGTCAAAGCGGAAGCATTTTTAGGGAAAATGACTGGAGACAATGTTGTTTTTACTGATGATGAAATTTCTGAGCTGCAAGTAATGCCGCTAATTTGTTATTACCTCTTCAAATTACAGTAATTATATGTCGCTCGTTACTAAAAATTAATAAATTTTTATAGGCACTTAACGATGACCTTACGGAAAGAAATCTCAAGTTGGATAGCTTACGGGATGAATCTATTGATCTCATTGTTGCAAAAGGGGATCCTTTTAGTGTGTCCAACGAAGAAAATCTTATGCTGCAAAAATTATCACATCGTCTAGAAGCCATTGGGAATCATCTTCAGGTATAGCCTTTTTGGAAGTTGGAAACGAGCTTGGAACAAATCCATTTTGCATATTTTGGCTTTATTTGTTTGTGAACGTGAAGGCTCTCTCACACACACACCATTTTGTCTCTTTTTATTATTTCCGCTGCTTTCATTGTTTTTGTAGAACTTGAGCTCGTTCATTGTCCTGGACGAGGATGAAGCAGACGATTCTGCTGATGAAAATGTTACTTCAAGTAAATCAAAATCCCAGTTCAATTCAGAGCCCTCTGCCGCTAGCACTGCACGCTTAACTACTACCAAACCTTTGTCTTCGTTGAGTGCATCCGCTTCTAATGCCACTATTGGAATATGCAACCCGGCTTTTGACTTTGAAGATGATGATGAAGACTCACAAGAGCAAGTTCGTTCAATAAAGGACGACTTGCCACCCATTAAAATGTCCAAAATTGAGGAAGGCATGGAGGATGATGATGACGGGGGAACTATTCGGGATGAATACAGCGGTTCCAATATAACTCCAGTAAGGACAAGAAGCCTTGCGGAATCATTACCTGCCGATAGACTTTCGGCACGGGATAACGTGTTGACTGATAACCAAGTTCCATTGAAAAATGCACAAAAACATCAAAGAGTAAAATCAAATGGGATATCGAAACAGAGTAGTTTCGGTGACCAAGATGCTGACACTGACGATGATGCCCAGTCTATATCTCTGTCAACTGTTTCTGAAGCCTCTACTGTGATTGCGGGCGACAATGGAAAAACAAGGCAATCATCTTCTGGGCAAATGGTAAGTCCTACAGGAATTGTAAGACGACATTCAAGAAAGAAAGTCATCAGCAATGAAGGGAACGTTAAAATCGTAGAGATAAAGTCTCGTGACGTAGTTCAAGGGATCTTACGTATGGAACCTAAAATAGTTGGTGGTGGTGGTAGTGGTGGTGGAGGTGCGAAAGAACATGTTGCAATTGTTAAAGTTCCTCTTGTAGCATCACAAAAACAGCAACAACAGCCTTCTCTGTCTCCCCGGTCCTCATCTCAAAAAATTTACTCTCACAATACACAACCTTCTTCAGCTTTAAACGTTTCTGCTGCTGCTGCTGCTACTGTTGCTGGGTCAGGGCCAAGTCTTCTTAACAAAACCTGGCACATGCCAAAGGTTCGAAAAAAATAAGCGCTTCCAACTTTGCCATTCTGTTTACTATGCTAAAATTTATTTATTATTATTTTTTGTTTGCTACTGCTCAGAGAATGCGAATTGGTAACCTGACCCTCAAGAAATACCAAGTTGCTTATTTATATTTTTATTTTTTCAATTTTTGCTTATCAGCTTTCTGCTTTATCGCTAGTTGTTCTAGTAGTTTTTAAACGCTTCAATGTGTAAATTGCGAACACTAAAAAAGGCTAGAAAACACAAGTAGGACAATCATTAGTAGATCTGACACTGTGAACATGAAATTAATTTAAAATATTACGTTTTATAATACTGTATGCACACAAAGTCCCTTGAATGCACCTGATTGACTTCTTTTGTTGTGGAAGAGACAATAATTATGCAATGATTTTTGGAAATTTTGATTTTAAGAGTATTTTTTTCTTGAGAGGAAAGTTGAGACTTGATTATGTAAAATCACATTTTAGGGTTCTGTTGGAAGTCAGGGTGAATTGACAAAGGCACCTGTAATCAGTAGACCAAAGTCAGCAGACGCTGCAGGTTTTGTGACTGCTGTTAGCAATTTAATTAATTCTGGTGGGGAGACTGCGAAAAACGAGGAGTTGGTCGAATTTCATAAAGAAACGGTGGATGTAGCCAAGACCCTAAATAATATGGCTGATAAGCTGGATGAGATTGAAAAAAATAACGACCCCAGGAACAGAGTAGAGGTAAGGCATTCATTCATAATGGAAATTTTTTGCCGTTTTCTCTCTCATGGAAGGCTAAAAGCTATATTATATTTTTATGGAAAAATTACAGGTGCTAGAGCAAGAACTTAGAGCTGTGGAACCAGAAGTTGCACTTACAATAAGCAAAGGAGACTCACTTGTATTCAAAGTATCAAAAGTGGATATCAAGGCTGCTAATCAAATCCGTGCTGCCCTAGATTTGCTCAGATCGGATTGGCTGCAGTTGAAGACACGCGCTGAGACTCAACGAATGACTTCTATTCGAATGGAAGCCAATCAGATTGAGTGTCAGTCGATTATTCAACAGCTGGAGGAGTATATTACGGATGCAAGTGCACTTTCTGAAAAGGAAAAGAAGGTAAAAAAATTGATTCAATTGGAATATGTACATGCGTGCGTACATGCATTCAGAATAACTTTAAAATGGTTCAAAATTTATTCTCTAGGATGCAACCAGTGAATTTCTACGAAAGAAAGAAGAACTCAAAACACTCAGGCGGAAACTGGCAGACCTGGAAAAGAGAAATGTTGTTGGGTCAAAGAAAGATTTTGAAACACTCCAGTCCAAATGGGCTCAATTGGAAAAGTCCTTCAAAGCTGCTCAAACGAAAAAGCGGGAGACAAAACCGAAAACTCCAGATAACAGCGAATCCTGCCCTCCCATCATTAAACCGAAACCGATCTCACCAATGAAAAAAGAGGGCGTGTTGTCTCCAGAATTTGTCATGAAAGTAAATAAACTCAGGGAGCAAGTTGCAACCGTTTCTAGATCTCTTGGTGCTGCAGAAGATGTAAACAAAGTGAAAGATGACTTGGACAAAATCAGTCCAAAGATTTTGGAACTGGAAGAAATTAACGAAGTTGGGATTCGTGGAACACCGGAGCAGATTTCACAAGGAAAAAGAGTACTCCAGAAATTACTGGATGAGTGGGCGACCGTTAACATAACCATTAGTCAGCTTATGATGAGGTCTCCCCCAAGCAAAAGTCCAAGTCCTTGCCCAGTAATCTCGGGAAGTCCACAAACACAACCATCAGATATCACAGAGCTGGAAACGTGGCTGGATGAAATGGAAGGTAAAATGAGGGAATGGAAGGAAATTAGTGAAACAGCTCCTGAGCAATCAAAAGCGCGATTAAAGGAAATGGAGGCACACATTTCAAAACGGCATAGAAGTGTAATGTTACTGATGAGCAAGAAATCTCGCATGAGTCCTGCTTACGATGACTCCACCAAAAGAATCGAGGCCATTGGGCACAAGTGGAGAAATTTGTTGGCGGAAATGACCATTCGAAGGGATAAGATTTTAGGGGAAGGTGGTGTTCATAGGGTGCTATCACGGTGGTGGGAACCACATGTTGTTCTCCGGGATTGGATACGTCGTGCTACAGATGCCATTGATGTTCCTGTAACAATTGCTGATGAAGCTGCTTTAAGAAATTCCCTTTCAAATTTGAAGGTGAATTGCTATAATTTTCTAATTTATTTAATGGCAGCGATTAGTGAAGCTGTATTCATATGATGGCTTTGTTGTGTAGATTTTGGAACATGAAATCATTGGCAAAAAGCCAGACTTTACGTCGTGCTACAGATGCCATTGATGTTCCTGTAACAATTGCTGATGAAGCTGCTTTAAGAAATTCGCTTTCAAATTTGAAGGTGAATTGTTATCATTTTCTAATTTATTGAATGACAGCGATTTGGTGAAGTTGTGTTCATATAATGGCTTTCTTGTGTAGATTTTGGAACATGAAATCATTGGCAAAAAGCCAGACTTGGAGAAATTGCGGCAAAGTAAACATCATTATGTTTCTGAAGAGGAGATTAATTCATTTAAACGTGATATTGAAAAAGTGGGTTAAAAAATCAAAATCGAATTTAAGTTAACTCCATTTCAATGTATACAACTTTTTAAAAAATACAAATTTATTCGTTTGCACAGCTAAGTGATGCTTTACCAACCCGTCGAAAGCTAGTCGAGACAAAATTAATGAATTTAAGGAAAATGACATCGCAATTGGATACCACAGCATCATGGGTTCTTGAAGTAAGAGCACAGGTTGCAACAGCCAAGCATCGGCCACCAAATGAAAAAATTGCAGCTATCGAGTCAATAATGGTATATCTTTTAAATTGGGATGCTTCACTTGAGTTGATAATGAGCATTATTTACATTTAACATTCTCTTAATGAATCCAGATAAGAGTAGAAGATAAGGAGACTGAGGTAATGGAAGTTGTTCGAAACTACATTAACCTTGACAAAGAGTGTCATACTTCTGGCCAAGTCATGTCGCCTATTATTGCAGTAAGCATTTTACGAATGTATATTTCCGCAAAAAAAGCAACAATTGGAAGTATCTATATGTAGTAGTAATGGTGTATAAAGCAGGGAAAATAATTTGCACCCTAATTTTCTCTTCAGGAGAAAGTTCGGCAGTTGAAGGAAGATTGGTTGTACGTGAAATCTCGCGGGGAAATCAATGCCTTAACTCCGACCATAGAAAGAAAATACTTTGATGTCAGTTCTGCAAAAACTCCAGGTACGAAAGTTGTAACGACATCCCTTTTTATGAAATATTATTGCTTTTTATTATCACTTTCTCTTTTGCAACTTGTTCCATTCTGAACCATACTGGATTTACTTTCTTTACTACTTTCTCTCTCTCTCTCTCTCTGCTTTCTTGTTGGATATCCCAGTACACTTATTATTTGGCAATTGAATAACTTATTGCTTAATTCAATTACATATACAACTTTTTCACTCTCCTTTTATTAGCATACAGTATTCAGTAGGGCATAATCGTTTAATAGATATACCTACTTCATGAACTGAGCAATGTCCAAAGTTTGGAAAATACACAGAAAAAAGAAGTCAAGCCAAAGTTGAAACGTGAAAGTTATGTGTAAAGTAAACGGAAACGAAATACTAAATAGCTGTCCTACTCGCCTTTCAATATTTATGGTTTATAAATTATGCGTTGAGTGTAAAATTGTGCTAGTCGAGAAAATCAAGTAGCTTACAAATTTTACGAGAAAAGTTTTCCAGTAGTACTGCCAAAGTCAACATGAAAAGTTTGCCTACCTCGACGGAGTTCACACAACTGTCTTGAAAAAATATGAGTGGTTGAACCAACTCTACATACAACAACCAAACCAACCATATCGCACAAGCTACGCCACTTTCATGTTACTTGCAATTACATTTTTCCCTTTGACATGTAACCGTCGTAAGAAGAGGGAGAGTGAGTGAGTGAGTGCCCACCATATAGAGGGTGGCACATAATAGACTGGTGGTAGATCACATCACAAGTTCACTTGCAGCAATGCAAACACACACACACACACACACTGACATGGGGAACGAGAGAAAACTGCTGCTGGTTTTCACCTTTGGAAAAAAAAGACTCCCCGAAAAAGTGTAAATAGAGAGGTATATATAGTGCTTGTTACTCAATTCCTTTCCAAATCAACATGCAATGTCGCCAATGAAGGGCTTTAAACAGGAATCATTTAAAAGTTAAAACATACAAATCATATTTACGCACTCCATTTCTACGACATGTCGTTGTAGTAGCAGTGTGAGTGGCTGGCATGTCACGGAAAAAGCTTTTGCTGCTGGGCTTTGCTTTCTAAAACTGAGAGCCCCGTGTCATTCCTCCTATTTTTTGGGCTATATTTCTCACTATTACACATACCAGAATGTCCAATGTCTTTTTTTGGAACAGTATTGCTTCATTCAGTAAGCCTGCTATTATAGTAGGTAGGTACATCAGTGCAATGCATGATGATGACGATGATGATGATGGAGTGAGTGAAAGACCTGTAACTTGTAACAGTATTTTTTTTTTGTGGTGGTTGTTATTCTACAAATACCCGCTTGCAGTTACCGTTACCACCACCACTTCTTTGAACACACTACTGTGTGTCAGTTGGACTGGCTACATACATAATATGTATGGCTGGCTAGCTGGAAAAGAAAAGTTTGGAGACTTGGTTTTGGTCTGCTCTCTCACGTTTTGGAATGCATGCGCTGTGTGATATCGATCGTGTCGGAGAAATGCCCGGCTTGTTAGTATCAGACTCTCGGTTAGTTTGCTCTGTTTCAGTTTGAAGCTTCTTCGGTACACACACACAGTACACAACTGTCTCCTCTAGCTCGTCTGGTGAAGGCTGTGGCTGTAGACACAAAGTCACTGGAATATGGTATTCCATTTACTCCTGCTGGATTGCTGGAACCCTTCTTCTTCTGCTCTGCTGTTAAACTGCTTGTTAGTTCATTCATATAAATTCATATTGGAAAAAAAGTATGCATATATCTGATAGCAGTGTGCATTTTGGAATATGAGAGTATGGGAACACAACACTTTCTGTGTGTTTTTGTATGTGTGCGTGTGTTGTTGATAAATTTGACAAAACTGTCTCCAGGTCTCTCACTCATTTCACTAGCCAAGCAATGATCCAGAGAAAACAAACAATTGCACATGATTACTTATTGTGCATTTGTGGATAAAGAAAGATTATTATTTTTAGGAATGCAGTACATATCAGAAAATTTATCTTATTATGCTTCAATGTAAAATTAACTGTGAAATTTTGACATATCTTGTAGAAAATTGGTAAAAAAAATAATAATAAAGAAAATACTGGTTTGCGGGATATAAAAAAAAAGTTGACATATATAATTGAAGCCTCAATGAAATTATTTTAAGAAAGTTGATAAATTATATGTCGTACAGTAAACTGGAAAGAGATTTTAGTATGGGAAATTTTTTACACCACCTGTCAAGTTGTCAATTTTCTTCCGTTGTTGTGCCTATCGGCTATTAAGAGTTTTCTCCGGCGTGTTT
>JAHZMZ010003890.1:0-12136 GCA_027743805.1 Lepidocyrtoides sp. E14 | reverse complement strand
AGTGAGTGATTCACCTTTGCTCCTTCATTCACAGCAGCACTAGCAGCAAGCAGCAGCATTATTCTAGTAAGCATGTATTCAGTATTATGCATTTGGTAGAAGGGAGAAACGGATGGAAGCAGGAAGGAAAGTGTAGATTAAAACCTTGTTAATAATAAAAGAGCTCTTAATAGAAAATGTGACTGAGGACACGCACAGAGAAGAGAGAGCCTTTAAAGAGACGACATGGTTTTTATGATGGTGTGATAGCGATAACGAAATTGGTGTCGTTCCACTTTTCCACTGTTGGAATGATTCCCTTCAATTTTTGGTTATTTCTTTCATAAAAACGGTGGTTTTCAACATATTCATCATGTGGTTGTAAAATTATTATGGTAGCACACAATGTGAAATAAGAGCAACACCATTTGCTGTTAAAAGGAGAAAAGAAAAAAAAATTGATGGCAATTCATTTACAGTGGTTTATTACAGAGTAGTAGTAGTAGTGGCTGTAGTGTGAGCTAGCTATAAAGCAATGTTATTTTATAGCTAAAGAGTTACTGGGCCAATTTTGATGGAACAAAAAAAAGTGAACTCGAACGAATGTAGTTAAGATAAACTAATCTTGCCAGGATGCTGGTGCTGGTATTTTCAACTATACAAAATGTCGTTGTTACTTGCCATGTCCATTTAATAAAAAGTAGATACGTGTAACTGAGTAGGCATACCGTGATATCTGCTGCATTTATGTATGGCATGTTTTATAGGTAGGCATACTTATTATATTACTTACAGATGAATCGCTTTCTCCACAACTCACATTTACTTGTTTTACTTTTCACAGCACACATACAACCCGCAACTGATGTTATAGCAGATGCAACGCATACAACACTGCACACGTACCTATTAGCAATGGCTCGACTCTCTATATTTTGTTTTGTATTGAAATTGTGCCAAATTGTATCGTTCCGTGTAAGAATCCCTAGGATATAAAACGCATCAAGAAAACTCATCCCGTTTCTTTCCCAATGTTCTTTTGTGTTTCTTCTTAAAGCAAAGTCTGTTTCGTGGCACAGGGGGCATATGGGTGAAAGCACCAGGGCAGAAAATATAGTACCTATTTTGTTATTAAGGGAGTAAAACCACTGTGTCTAGTTCACTGTGTTTTTAAACTATCTAGCTAAAAAAAATTTTTGTACAAATAAATTTTCTTGGGTACATACATCTCACAATTACTTACAAATTCTATTTCTTTGTACAAAATTATGTGAGTGAAATGTTTGAAAGGCTTATATAAGCTATATAGGGTTAATAGAATGTAACATTTGAGAATACGTAAAAACATGATTCTGTTTTGCAGCAGCAAGGTACATGTAAGTATGAAGTTTGGGTCAAAATTTCTAATATGGTAACTCGCCCAGAGAAAAGATGCCATTTACGATTAGAAAATTATGAATTCTCAAAGAATTTTTGATTCAATGGTTTGGAAGAATTCTCATAAATGGAATGAGCATTTTTTAGCAAAAAAAAATATGAAACTCAGCATCTGCGGAATCGGGATAATGTGACAATGCCAAAAGTATATTAATAATATGCAAAATATTAAAACTTGTTTGTCCAACTTGGAATTCAAGCTTGGAATATTTTTCTGCAAAAAACTAAATGGAATTTGTTTCGAGGCTCATCTGCACAGTGATTACAGTCTTTTGTAGTCCTTCTGAGTGCATTGCTGCTAGAAAATGCCTATCATTTGAGAGGAAGTAAATATTGAACATTGAACATTTTTCATTGCTCGATGAAGTGAAAATGGATAGATATGAGACGTAAACTGTCAATTCACTTGAAAGGATATATTTTATGCATTTAAGTGTGAAGTGTGTGCAACGGGGAGCTAGACGCGACAGTGTATGGTGTGACCAATCAACCAACAAGAAACTGTCACACGTTTTCCTCTGACCAATTTTAATCCATTTTTATGGTAAATATTTCTTTAGACTAGATCGGAATGTCTCTGTGCATGAAATATAATACGCACATACAAACCATTCAACTAACCTATTGTGTATACAAATGTACCTACCTATGAATGCACTTGAACGTATTATCTTATCTTTATTCGCATCTAAAAAAAGCGCCTATATAGCCCTCTCAATTTTTCAACTTTCAAGAGGAACAAGAAGTGAACTTAAACTGGGAATTGAACTCACTCTACCCAAAAAGACGTAAATGTGTCTAGTTCTTTTCGCTGTTCTTTTTTTTCTCTTGTTTTTTTACACAATGTTAGAAACTCTTGCAAAGAAAAGCACGACTGTGTAAACGAAGGACTGTTGTGTGTTAGGTGGAATGCGTCTGTCAACCACCATTACATTTCACCGTTCAAATAAGAGAGCAATAAGGCAAGACTTGAGAGGAGGAAAGAGAGTGAGAAGACTTACAAGTTCAAACCGTTTTTTGTACAGCACGTCCTCTCATTCATGATGATATACTAACTCTTTTTCGTGTATTATGAACTTTATTATTATTAGTATATTGCTGCTGGTGCTCGCTGAGTTTTTGTATGTCTGTTCTGTTGTTTCTCCATTTTTTTTGTTTTATATTCACTGCAGCAGCATCAGCGTACATTTGGGAAGAGAACGATCGATTTCCTTTTTTAGAGAATAAATGTAATAAATATAATGTATAGATTTCTGTGTACCTCGTCGTGTACTTTAGATGTAAACTTTCATTTCATCATCGACATAACCAATCCATTAGTATCCAGCTATCTTGATAAGGAGGACAGTGGGAAAGAGAGAAATGAAAGAGGACGAGCTAGTGTTTTAAATGCAAGGATGCCCATTAGACAGTCCCACTTTCTCTACTTTTTGTTTAAACAGTCTGTGAAAATGTGTTTCTCTCCTCTTTCGTTCTCCGTTTCTTCTCTACACTTCATCCGTGTTGTTGTAGACTCTTCTCCTTACTTAACGAAATGAGGGAAATTAAACAATATTGTAGAGATGGTGGGGTTCTCTCTACAGCGGTAATTGCTAATTATAATGGGTGATGATGTCGGAAATATTGATTAGAAGTAGACAAATGACTTGGGAGAGGAATGACGGCAGCGATAATTGTATGCTTTTCAAGCAAAGTTGTACTGAAAGTAAAATGAGATTATTGACGACAGGGAAAATGGGGAAATTGAATTATTGTTTGAATAAGTTTTTGTACTTGTTGGTATAATGTTGGCGATGATGATTGTGAAGGTGATGGTGAAAGTAGCCGCATGTATAAAACGTGCAGAATTGAATAAAACAAACAGACAAAAACGGTTCTTCACCAGCTGCTCCCCATTCTTCTCTGCCAAAACAATATTCAATCCAATTCAAATTAAAAGCAAACTTTCGTCATTCCCATCTTTTCAATAGTTATTTGCATAATTCGCTCGCTCAGCAGCGTTCAGCATTTATCAGTAATATTGTAGCTGCTTCGATAACATTTTTTTAGAAAAAAAATCAGGTTCTTTGTAAGTTTTTTTCAATGGTAAAAAACGCTCATTATAAAGTTTATTTTGTCAATTTTGTTTTATTTTCCCGAACCAAAAATACCAAGTTTATTTATTGGAATTAAAACCAAGTCACTACTGTCAGCACTCAGCACTTTTTGCGGCTGTGGTACCTTGTCAGTTGTCAATGTATCATCTCTTTGGAAAAAGCATCTTGATGAAACGATGAAACCTTATTTTTTCATTTAGAATTTCTCCTAATTGGACGAAAAATAAACATTACCATAAAAATTTCATTTAAAAGTATGCAATAAAAATTTCAGCTACGTGACGCATGAATAACTCCCGAAATGTAGTTTCGAGTGCGCTCATCACGTGGCAATCTTTTGCTTGCACTGATAGATTATTATGTCAAACAGGCTTGAAAAGCATAAAAATACACATGACCAGGAGACCAGCTCTGGAAGCACATTAATTTTTACATTTATGCATAGAGATAAAAAAAGGATTCTAAGAAATGCAATGTGGTGGTCAATGCATATCTGTTATATACACATAGTAAAATGTAGTATGCTACAATGTCAAAAAATGTACAAAGCAACTTTTTATCCAGATATAAAAACAAGTTTTCTGCCTTCTAATTCACTACTTTTGAAGTAAGGTATTCGTCAGAGCCGTCGTTCTCTCGTCTGGTTTCACAAACTCTGTTGAAGTTTTTAACAAGGTGACACACACAACAGAGCACACTAGTTCCATTAAACATGCCCAACTTTACTTGGCCTAGGATTTCCATAAAAAGCTTTTCTGCATGATACAACAATGAGAATAAGCTTGGTCTCCCTAAAGTTTCTCTTGAAGATGCTGGCTGCTGAAAAGAGTTTTGTATTTCGTGAAACAAGTTACTAAAACAGTGAACGCTACCAAATTCTTAAAACNCTCCCTAAAGTTTCTCTTGAAGATGCTGGCTGCTGAAAAGAGTTTTGTATTTCGTGAAACAAGTTACTAAAACAGTGAACGCTACCAAATTCTTAAAACTTTGTTTGGAATTGCATATATTTTTCACTACATTTATATAAAATGGTATATACTCTCCTAAATGCCCATAACAATATGTGATGTGACTGAAAAGCTGTCACAAAAAGGCAGGTATAGTATAGTTGCTAGTTGACTGCAAAAATTGTTCTTTGCAAATACCTACATGGGTAGTCCTAATAGGAAAAGGAGTTAGCTACCTGTTTTTGAATGGCTGTGTCACATCACATGCAGCACATTTCTTGTATCATTGTAGCGTAAATTGAGCTCTCTGTTTTTTTCTAATACATGCATACGTGGAATCTTCGTCGAGAAGAATATATCACCACCGCCATCAACGAGTAGCTTTAATCGTAAGTAGTTTAGTGAATCATAATAAAGTGCTTTATTTCTTGGAAATCAAATACTGTTATAGTCCGCATCCTAAAACAAGGCAAAGTGTCAAGTTTGTGTCCATTTTCTGGTGAAATTTGAGACAACTCAGACAGGGTTGCTGGAAACCTTTATTGAGTCATGTCAGGAATCACGGAAGAGGAAAATCAAAAGATTGTTGAGGTAAAAGATACATGTACAAAAATAATGGCCACGATGTGAAAATTCAACTTTCACAAGTGCTAAGATGGTTGTTGAAAAGCCTTTTGGACTTTTGCCGTTTCGGCGAACTTCTCTCATGCAAGCGAATGGGATAATGTCATTTCCTAATTCTTCTAGTTCCGTGGGAGAGTCGAGGCACTGCTCAAAGATGAATATGCCAAAAGTGATCTGCATCTTATTCGCTGGCTTCGAGGTACTTTACTTACGCATCCACTGACTGATCTACGGTTTCTTACCTACCTACTAACACCTCATGTGGCTTTCCCCTAAATGTTAAAAATAGAAAATATTATTTTGTAAACAGCCAGAGAAATGAATTTGGACGCTGCGGAAACTATGATTCGTGAAGTAAGACAAATGGGTAAACAGTATGGTTATTGCGCTAAAGGCGAATTTGAGACTGAGTGGGTACAGAACTAATTGCTTTTTCTATGATGTTCCGACAGCATTACAAATGGAGAGAAGAGAACAAGATTGATACACTCCTTGCGACAACACCAGATAGTTATTTTAGCAAAAACTATAAATATTGGCTTAATGCTCTGGACGTTAAAGGCAGACCAGGTTGGCTGAGATATTCGCTGTGTACTATATGACGGAGAATGTTTTTATAAAGTATTCCGGAAGGCACTAACATTTTGTTTTCGTAGTACTATGTATAGCAATGGGTGACTGGGATGTGAGAAAAGTTGTAGAGGACGATCAAGTAGATGAGTTTGTGGCATACATAAACAGAATGTACGAGCGAGTCGTCGAATGCATAGTCAAAGGGAACGCACGTAGGAAGCCGGATGAAGAGCCGGTTACTCAGTTTTCTCTGATAGTTGACTGGGACCAATTTACGGGAAGACAAACAGCAAGTATTAAAGGTTAAAGCTAATTATTAAAGTACCAACTGACACATTAATTTAGTTATGCCTGTGCCATTTAATTTTTTCATATATGCCTAACTGACTTACTACAAGACAAAAAACAGACCCTAGTATGTTTGGCATAAAGTTGGCACAGTTGGACTTATAATATGTTAACATTAATTTGTGTGTCTAATTTTCAGCCGTGCAAACCTTGCTTGGCTGTGCCAAGGTTTATGAAGCTCATTACCCCGAGATTCTGGGACAGGCATTTTTCATTAACTCCAACCCATTCTTTCAGGCATTTTTTGCACTAATGAAGCCAATATTAGCACCAAGAACGTTGTCCAAAATTGAGTGCTACGGAACAGATCGAAAACAGTGGGAACCACTTGTCAGGGCAGTTATACCAGAGCATCAAATCCCACGCCAGTTTGGTGGTTGAATGGATAATCCTCCTGATGAGATTTGATTTTCATTTCAAAAACTTGAACTCGGTGGTGGAATATGCTGATGGCATTTTCAACTGAACAGTTCAACTGATTCACTGAGGCTTCTTAGTAAGGAGTGGTTTATACTGTTTTATATGCATGTAACTAATTCATAAATACAGGTTTACCTAAAAACAATAAAAGAAAAAATATGCAAACTGAGACAAACATAAAGAAATAATATTTTCATTGTACCGAGAGTATATAACTATTTATTACTGCATAATATTGGAATAATTTCTCATGTGCAATTCAATGTTTTTCGATTCTTGCAGTTCCAGTTTTTTGTTTGTCATTTTTTTAATCTAAGAAATAAATATACTTTGCGAAAATTGGCATCATGAACTGGACTATTTAGTTATGAATTTATGAATTCTAAATACACCAGCAGCACTTTTTTACAATATAATATTTTGCACGTTTTTATGTTCATTGTTCATGTTCAGTCCATCAAAGGACAGCCGGTCCAACAAGTCGTTAATCGAGTTATCATCATCTTTACGAACTTGCTGACAAAACAAAAAATATGCCAGAAAGCAATATCTTTCATTACTCCACCACCACTAAAATTTGTTACATCGCCAACCTTACATATTGATGGCGTGTCAAAATCTCTTCTGCATCGGCAAAGCCTGGCTGCCTTTTTACTTGTCCATTATTAGACCCACAATAATCTGCCTTTTGAAACGACACAAGTGTGTTACAAAGTTAAGGCAATATGCGATAGAGAAAAAAAAACCGGTATGTACTAGACACGACGTTCACATATTATGCAAAGCAATTTTCTCTCCCTTTGTAACATAAATGTTATGTAAATCTCGAAAAGTGGAATTTAAAATTTTGATTCTGTTTTATAAAAAAATATGAACTTTTGTTTTCTCAAACTGTTGAGCGTTCCCTTGAAAAATGGAGTTCACAGACGAAGAGCGTGAAAAAATCTCTGAGGTAAATGCGCTTAGATTAACTGAAAATTTTTCATATTTGAGTTGAGAATTTTAACTGTATGATAATTTATACTTCTACGTTTACGTATAGCTTAGGAAGAAGATGGAAGAACTTATTCCTAATGAATATGCAAAAGCAGACCAGTACTTGATTAGGTGGCTAAGAGGTATGTATAAAGTATATAGTAAAACATTTACTTCACTTAATTGCAGTTAAGTAGCTAGAACTGTGCAAAATGTCACTAATAATTAACCATGAATTGTTTTATTAGCGAGGGACCTTAACGTTTCTGCTGCTGAGGAAATGTTAAAAAATGTAAGTTTTACGCAAACTGAAGGACATGATCACTTCTTGTTTAAAAAAAAGTAAACTGAGGTAAAAGATTTAAAAAAACTTTCAGCACCTGAAATGGCGAGAAGCAAACAAAATTGATTTACTACTTCAAGGATCACCTGACAATTTTTATACAAAAAACTATCAGTATTGGCTTAATGGAATTTCTATTCGGAAAGAACCAGGTATGAAATGTAGTTTGATACGATAGTATATTACACCACATGCTGCCAACATAACATACGAATTTACACCAAACATGTATCATTTACATTCAAATAAATAGGTGGTTAGAAGGATTGCAGAAATGTAAGTTGCATTTGATTTAATGTTGAAAATCGTATAAAGATTGAAGACCCTCTGGAAATGATAGCAAGCAAATACAGATATTTGCTGAAGACAGCAGAATTATTTAGTAAAGTTGGTATATAAAAATTTCATCACCACCGGTTCTCTTTTGATTTTTTTAGTTCTTTGCTCGCCAGTTGGAGAATGGGATATCCGGCGTATCGTGGAGGTATTTAGTAAAGTCGGTATATAAAAATTTCATCACCACCGGTTCTCTTTTGATTTTTTTAGTTCTTTGCTCGCCAGTTGGAGAATGGGATATCCGGCGTATCGTGGAGGAAGATCGGATACCTGAATTTGAAGAATATGTCAACAGAATATACGAAAGAGTACTAGAGGCTATTCGAAAAGCCGATGAGCGACGAGATCCTGAAGAACCTCCTATTACACAATTTGTATTAATTTTGAACTGGGACAAATTTTGTGTTCTTCAGACAGCCAATATAAAAGGTAAATTTTGTACTTTCACATGATCAATATTTTACAATGCACTCCCAAACAAATGTGTACCTGTCTAGAAAAGAGTTCCAGTTTCAAGTGGTGAGTAAATATAATCATGAATGAATGCATTATGTATTAGGCAATTTCATGGTGTACACTACTATAGTATCAAATAGAGGGTTTCTAGTTGGTTCCTCCTAATATGTAATTCGGAGCACATATTCCTGGGTTCCTTCCTGTGTACAAACCTATTTGGTTTTTTTTTTCTTGTTTAGCAATACAAACTCTGGTGAACATTGCAGCAATTTACGAATCCCATTACCCGGAAATACTTAGACAAGCATTTTTTGTGAACACAAACCAATTTTTTCAGATTGTGTTTGCCATGATGAAACCAATTTTAGCTCCAAGAACACTTTCAAAAATCACGTGCTTTGGAACAAATCGGAGCGAATGGGAACCAGCTGTACGAGCAATCGTGGAGGAACATCAAATTCCTCGTCAATTTGGAGGGTAGATAGATATTTTTAAATCAGTAAAATAACGATAAAGAACAAAAAGAAAAATAAAGTAGTTTTAAGTCCAAAATAAATTTATTTGCACAATGACACTAACGAAATAACGAAAACACAATTTGGTAGGTAAACAAATATTGTTTTTTTATTGGCATCTACTGTAAATACGTCACCATAATCGTTTGATTATTCAATTTCCCATTAGCATCAATCTTTCAAAGCAAAACTTTGTCTGCTACTTCGTTCTATCCACCAATCTATTCAATAAGCCTATCCATAATACAATGCAATCAAAGCAATAAACGGTTGAATAGACAATGAAGAGTAATAAAGAGTATATAGAAAATTCAATCTTAGCAAAAGCCTCTGATAATGTGTAACATGCCAAGCCAAACATTATATTCGACAAATTTGATTAGTAGAACATCCGCATTTATGTATTCATGAAGCTTTTCGTTCGTCATCATGAACTTTTCCGTGAAAGTCTGCAGTGGAAGTAAAATTAATAAACTGCTAACAAATGTAGTGAGGATGATATTTGATTACACATGATAAGCCACTAGCTCACATGCAAACATGCATAGTATACAGCCAAATTTCACCAAGTAAGTCATATTTGGTTCATCTTTGAATAACTCTCATGATCTTGGATAGCATTAAATGATCTAATGAAGAAATTTCGTCTTACATTTCCTAGCTGAAATAGTATTCATCAAACTCTTGGGAACTGACTCCACATGGATAAAGTTCTGAGGTTGCATAATATATAACAATACTTTCAAAGTCAGGTCGTATACATAATTACATTTTAAGTGTATGCAATATCCCTTTTACCCAGCAGTTTTCATGTATCAGCCTTTTGTATTGAAACGCGGAACTATTTTATTTCATTGGTGAATGTTCGAGTGGGCATGTATATTACCATCCTTGATAGTATATATCCGCTAGTCAATAATGAAACCACTCATTGTTATATTTTCCTCGTGCTTCTTCCTAGATCAGGAAAGTACAGAGCAGTGTTTAAATTTTGTAAAGTGTACTTCCAATTCCTAAAAACTGAGATCTCTCTATAAGGCATAATATTTTGCGTAGGCTAAATCCAGTCTGATTTGCGGGTAGCCCTTCCTTTCCTCAACAATTTATATCCCTTCGCTAAAAAACACGTCGATTCTTTTTTTACATTTTATTTCTAGTTGCCTGCACGCCTTTCCTTTTCCAGAATACTACACATTTCAGCAATGCAATGGTATAACAGAGAAGTTAAAATATAATATTAATAAACCACGAAGAACTTGTCTGCGTTGTGGTGTTAAGTGAAATCTGCATCAGTTCTGTAGAAAAAGTGACTGCTTTAACTTCAGGCTGTTCAGTACGGTTTGCTTGCACGAGTAGACTTGCTCTCCAGATATTAGGAAAAAGGTCACTAATGGGAATTAATGTGGAAATTTTCTTCCTTCCCTTCGCTCGTTCATTGGAGAAGGAAAAACGTTTGTAGAAAATTAAGTTGGTTTTCTTTCACAATCCGAAAGGATTTTTTCCATACATTAGATGTTTGATGCTTACACTACTTCACTTTTCTTTTTATCTTATTTCCACTCCAGTTTTTACAAATAATTTAGGATAGCTGACTAAATCTTAACCAATGCTTATATAGTAGGTATACACATATATTTTTTAGTTTCCTCCTTTGATTATGCATTTAACCTTAAATCCTCTAGCTTGATGATAGTTGTGCTCTTCAAGCCTTCAAGTATAAGCCATCCTTTATGATACTTATGGTGTTTGCGTTAAAAGGTAGTGCTTTCCAGAAATCTTTGGGTGTAAGCAACTTGATTGTGGATTTAAAGGAAAAGTGGAACAAGTGGGCAAAGAGGAAAAAGAAGACATTATGGATGAGTTTCTTTTGCTTCTCAAGAGCAGAAAAAAGGTAATCTTTGACTTTGGCTGTGGTGGTGAATCCGAATTCCCTCAACTTTTCGTAACTTTATGAATGTAAAGTCTATATATAGCATACGTAATACGTAATCGTCGCAAGTCGGTGGGTGTATTTTCGTAACTCTATTTTCTATGAAACTGTTCATTAGATAAAACATTGAGTGCATGAAGGAACTTTACAGAAAATAGGAAAGAATACATGTTTTTTTCCATTTTCCTGCTCAACAAAAAAGAGTCGTTTGAGGAGACACTTAAAACGCCTCTGAAGAAATTACAAGATCTATTCGTCCCAAGCTGGAACCCCCAGACAGGAATAAAATTACAATTTTCTAGCTCATATGAAAATGAGATTTTTGATATTCCACTGGGAGCAATGTTAACCTGGTTTTTGACTTTCCTCTTCCATCTCATGCTCGTCTTTTTTCAGCTTCTTTTTCTACCAAAAAAACGATGTATTGTACCATAGCTCTGTTCTAATAGCTTTTTGGTTTGTACAGTGTGCAGTGTGAAGGCATTTGCCTATTATTATTGTCGTGGTTTATGCTGTAACTAAATTCTCAGTCTGTCTATGTCTGTACAAGTATTTCGCTCATATTTCATTCTAAAAGACAGCATTCACTCACTCAAAATATTATTTTTAGACAAGATAAAAAAGAAATACTTCCTGCTGCCCACACAAAATGTTTTAACCACTGTGTATGCTTTCAAAAACGCTTCCATACTTTGTGTAATACAAACTCTATTAATTTCACTCTGAAATCGATCATATTTTTAGTTTGTACGCTTATAAAAGTGCTAGAAACCATTTACTTGCTTGATATCTTGATTAAAATTGCAGTCAGCTGCGAAAAATGCCAATAAAATGAGATTTTATCTGTTCTAGTAAGCAATCAGCATATCATTTTAGCTATCCAGACTCAATGGTACGCATTACAAGCATGTATGTATGTATAGACTCATTTCCCAAATCAAATGAAATAAGATCCCACAAGCAAAGCAAGTGGGAGAGAAAAGCAGCGTTAGAGATTCGATCGCATTTCTCTCAAGAGGAAAGTGGTGAAAGTTAGAAAGCTGTGCTTTCACATGACAAGCTACTGTGTTTATCTTCCCTTAGTATGTCTATTCAGAAAAGCTGTAACCAACACGAACTTTTCTCTGTCAAGAATGCCTGTACCTCAAAAAAGGTTT
>JAHZMZ010003889.1:0-15036 GCA_027743805.1 Lepidocyrtoides sp. E14 | reverse complement strand
ACACTATTATGCGTATAAGATTCAAAGAGACACGCTGGTATGGTTTCTTTCACTCTTAAAACCATATACTGACGAACAATACAGGCGTAGTATAACAATACAAATTACAACAGCCAGCAACTCAATGCAAACCTAGCTGAAGCTAATACCAATAAATTCTGCATTTCAAGTGCAAAAATTAAATTTGTAATGAAGTTTTAGGAAATTAGTACCTTTGAGCAAATACCGACGGAATCAGCTAAGTGGCAAACAAAACGCTTGAGCCTTTTAACCAAGACGAAATTTAAATGAGAAGTTTAAAAAATTTGAATGAAAAACATTTTTTGGAGAATTTACCAAAACAATTTTTGTTACTTATTTAGTATACGAATCTCAAACATAAGAGATTTTCTTTGTTTATAAGAATGAAGACACAATGTAAACACCAAGCATGCTATGCGAATAAAGTCTCACTTTGCATTATTGTCTATTTTAGTACGGCACGACAGCAATTTATATTTGTATGGCTAGGACCAAGCCGTTTGGTGAAAGCAACTGTATTTTGACCCATGGCTGTATGTTCCTTTTACTTGTTGCGTTTAGAAATATGACCCAATAGATTTAACTGCAAAACCTGTAATGCTTTAAAATATAGCTTCATATTGTCCTGTTAAATGCCATTTTTCTGTAGTCATATATGGTTATTCATAACCGTCAGGATATACGACATGTGTGTCTGTGTCATGTCATGTAAGCCCGAGTCCAGTCTGTGTTTGAAAACCTGAAAGGGTTTGTCCACTTAGCTGCACAGGTTGAGGACGCGTAAGTTTTGAGAAAATCGTGTTATACAACCATACATCTTCGTGCTCTGTGAAGTTCAATTTCATTGCTAACTTTTCCGTACAATTTTAAAAGTATTTGGTGATGGAATAAGTTGATGCATTCCTTTTACTTTTGTTCAAGCGGTGAGTTCATTACTTTCTTGCAATATCTAGAATCATACCATTTGCCCAATTCTTTGAATTCAAGGCGTCTAACAAGGTGTTACAAATAGAACCTTCAAGGTACCTTTCAGTTTCAGCTTATACTGATGTTGATACTACCAAAAGCAACAAATTTCATACACTATAGACAGCTCACTATCTGAAATCTGAACTCAGCTGAAAAAATGCATCAAGCTATAAATGAAAGTAATCAATTCAGGTTGTGGAAGCTTCAACGAATACCCCGGTATCGCTAGAGTAAGAATTATTGTCAAGTCAAACCAAAGCAATTTTCTACAGAAAACATTGATTGAACCGCAATTTTTCACCAGAGAATTTCAAGAAAATTGTTTATGTTGCTTTGTGAAATGGCTTCACAGCTCATAAAGAAAACAATAAGCATCAAGGTTTTCACCATCGTCATATTATATCCTCTCCAATTCATGTGTGTGTGTGTAAAGTAAAATGTACATACCTATCATGCTTTCATGCAGCAGTTCGCGTCAGGTAGCTTGTTGTTTTATGATATGCATATATATTTTTGTGTGTCGGCCGTCTGTCTGTTTGTTACTTTTTTTATTGGGATTATATACAAGGAAAAGTTTCAATTCATACCGTGAATTTCTCATATTTTGTACAATCTTTCACTAAAACTCAGCTGTTTTTGTGTTGAATTCTGACTACTCTCATTGTGAGACACCCAGACACCTACTTTTAATGCTGACGCTATTTTTATACTTCGAGATCTCAAGTGATGTGGCAAATGTAACCCTCCCAGTAACTCTTCTTTAACATTTTGCATTACAATCCAAATAATAGTTTCATTATATAATAAAAAGTGGCCATCATTCATCTTTTTCACCTTGAGGCAAAACAATTTTGTAAAGAATGACTGGTTTGTGTTGTGGGGTGAAATTCTGCAACGAAACTTAACCAAAGAAAGTGCAAACTGCAATGTGTGAATTTCACACTCACACTGTGAAATGTCAAATCATGTTGCCTCTCGTCCTCGCCTTCTGTCGTTTTGCTGGATTTTACAAAATATTCGTTCAATTTCCCGAAACACCAGAAAGACTAACATGTTTGCGCATTACTGGCAATGTTTGAAACTATCAGTGCATGAAATGGAAAAAATCGAGATTGGATTTTTGTTCTCTGAAATAGCAAAATGTATACATATAATGTAGGTAGTACCTATCAGATATTATTTGTTACGCGCAGGCAATCCACATTACATCCAAAATTTCAAACCTTCCATAATGGTATTATTATTATTATTTACAATACTTTCTCTTCAGAGAAGAAAAAAGAAGAACAGAAAGATCATGGCTATGTATGTATTTCTATTTTTATGGCATTTTTTTTTCACATCATCGTTGCTTCAAGTGAGTAGATTGGGCTGGGCATTTTTTCAAAGCGTTATGATCATTGATCAGCCATAATAAATTGCAGCATATCAACAACAGCAGTAGGTACTTACTTTTGTGATATTGCGTATACGTACTATATTTTTAAATCAATTTCCCAAGTGCTCATTTTCTTAAATAACCCAACCATTAAGAAAAACAAAATGCTGGCATTATCCATTGAGTAAAATTATCAAGTCAATTGTCCTTCTTCTAGTCAATGTTCAGTAAAAATTGAAAGTTTTACCTACCAAATACCTCCACACGTATAGTACCATTAGGAAATTGGCTTGGCATTGTTTGAACTATACCTTCTACTTTTCCCAATTGAATTCATTCCGTTTGAAAGTGCTTATAGGTTTTCTAAAACAAAATGAGAGTTGCGTTAGCTATGGTATACAGTTTGGTCTACGCTCCGTTGTTCGTTATTTACGCTTTTATAAAACATAAATAGCACTCCGGAGGAAAATCATGAAATTGAAGTGCGTCAATTGTGTACAAATGACTGCAACTACATATAGAGCACTTACAGTGTAGTGCAGTGGAGTGAAAAGTATTGGAGCGAGAAATGAAGCTTAAATGAGTGTTGGGAGTAAAAGTATCGAGCCAATATTTGTAAATACACATGACTGGAAATGCGTCACCGGTCACATTAGTTCTAAGTCTGATCCCTCTACCGTTTTTTATTCGAACTTAGTTTAGTTAGGTAAATCTACAACAACAGATTTCATCTGAATGTTTAGCTTTAGCTTAGAGTCTTAGAGCTTACTTTCACTTTAGTCGAACGAATGGAATTCCTACGAGAAACCCATGCAACCCTACTCCTTCACTGGAGAATCCCAAGGACAAGATCTATAGAACAGGGTCGACCGTTTCTTGGTTTGACTTTTGTAAGATTGTAACCTTTGACCTCATTTTAAACATGTCTAATTTATTCATGAAGCAAGGCAGGGAGACGGACACGTTAGAAAAGTAGTCAACTATGAATGGGGGTGGTCAAGTGATAATGGGTAATCATTAGCATGAGGGCCTGCCGTGAGTCTGGCTGGGTGCAAAATGTTTCGTTTTCCTGCCATCCAACTTTTCATTTTACTTAAAAGAGACATTCCCCTAGAATTCAAATCGGCGTGTACGTTGAGATTTAAATTTAATCAATTTTCCAATCATGACCGGTTCAATCGAAGATTTATCAATTGATTTGAGAGAGCAATTTTTACTGGACACCTGAACAGATGTTTCGGGAAAAAACTGCTAACGCTCTCAGCTATCCTTCTAGGCAGGCTCAAGAGGCCATATTTGCATTACACTTCACATTCATAATCATGGCTAGTGATGAGTTTCATGCTGCGACATTTGTTGTTTGTTTTGCTATTTTTATGATCCTAGTGCTTTGACTTTGAATTTAATGCATTCATAATACTGCAATGCAATGTCAATGATCTGGAGATAATAGCTATAATATAGTGAAAGTGTGAGTGAAGTGAACTACATTGTATGGGTGTAGTGTGGACTGTGCCCCACAGCTAGACGTCTGTCGCGTCACCAGTTAAATGTAAAAGTATTAGCTATTTCTTCTATCCCTCCCAAATATCTTTACTCTGACCTGGCCTTTTAGTCTAGAAATTTTGTGTACATGTAATTTCAAAGAAAAATAAGTTTACTATATGATGATAAATGAGATGACGCGGAGTTCATGGATGCCATTTTGTTAACTAACAAGTTTTACTCGAGCTTTCGATTGAGTTTACTATATTCACATTATATTCACAATCCCGTGAGTCAAAATCAGCTTGTTCATTATCTGTTTTGGGTAGCTCACAGTATCACCACAACACTAGTCAGTAGTCATCTGGGCGATGTAAGTATTTGCGAGATTAGGGAAAAATGTTTTTTAAATTTATTTGTTGTTGGGAGGCATTTTTAAAAGTAGGTATTAGTATTCAATACTGAGGAAGCAAGTTGTGTGTTTTCAGTCATAGTAAGGGTTCTCCTTAATTACAGCAATATAGAAATTAAACTCGATGTTATCAATCCGTCCGTTTAAAAATTTTTTATCGGTGTTGCTTTGTTTTAAGCTTGTTATATTTCAGAAGAGAATGTTGTCAGGATGTAAGTCAGAACATAAGGTCAGTTCGAATTTGAACTGCAACGGAAGTGTATCAATTCCAATTGAATTAAACAACGTATATACAAACCAGGGTCACAAAATTCGCTCTGACGAAAGTCTTACTACAAGAGCTACCGGAAGGAGGATACGCAACAAAAGACGAGCCAACAAGGAAGCTCCAATAAATCGTCATCAAGGTAAAAAAAAAAGTCTCATTTACTTACGTGAAATCATTTCGTTAATTTTATCATCATAAACATTTTTTGAAACTTGTCTGGTTAAGTTTAATGGTGCTTGGTCTTTATTTCGATTACAGATATAGAGACGGCGGCAGATATATCGGGCTGTTCTGGTCCTGAGAATTACGATCTGAAAAATACGACGCTTGAGAAGACTAATTGTAATAGAGGGCTCGGTGTGGCTCGCTCTGTGTCACAATATCTCTAGACACAAATAATTATTATGTACAACATTCTGTCATAACATAACTGTTCTAATTTTGACTGGTCTGTCTTTTATTCATTTTGCGCAGTTGATGGGTTCGCTGGTAAACATTGCACAAACTTAGGGTATGGGAAAGACGGTGAGCAGTTGATTAAAGTGGTCTCTTCAAGTTCCTACGCTGCTGTCGTTAGTGGTCGAAACAATTGTGATTTGATGAAAACGGACTGTCTTGATGCAAGTACTGGATTATTGGATATTGGAAACTTTGCCCCGTTAGATCCCCCTTCAGCAGTGTCAATTTTGGCGAAGAGTGCGACTTCATCTGCTAGTCTAGGTGTGCATATTATACTAGTCCACTAATGAAGGTGATTTATTAGCTTGACTAAATTACAGTCGTATGCAATAATGACGCTTTTGTTTTCAGTCTCTAAGCGGGACATTGGGGTTCAGGTTGACTTTCTTCCAAGCACTACTGTCAAGCAAGTTACAACTAAATCTCGAAACCAATCGACCATGACCAGTACAAAAGGTCGTTGCAGGAACAAATTTGTATCGGTGAAAATTTGTTGCAACAAAAAAGAGCTTACTACTCCTGGTACTCCACCAGTAGAGTTTCTTGGTGATCCTTTCACTTTCCAAAATGCTTTGGCCAAAACAATATCCCAACGAGGTATTGAGTTCATGGAGCGGAGAGATGACGTGAGTTTTCTTTAGTTTCCAAAGTGTATGTGCGATTAATGTATCACCAGAGAGAAACGTTAGCTAATAATGAATTTATATCTGTAAATACGTATGAAAATGCCGTTGCAATAATGTTTTAAATTAAGAAAAAGTGTTGTTGTTAGAAAAGTACCATGAGCCATGCAAACTTCATTTTGTTTAGATTAATTGAAGACTTTATTCAAGCAGCTATCAAATAATGTTGTTATAATCATTTGAAACAAAAATAAAAATCACACTATCGTAATTTTAACAAAATGTTGTATATATATCGGAGGAAGTTTTATAATACTGACTAGATACATGCTTTGTGGGATGTTTGTTATTTTATTGTTATGCTAAAGTGTTTTTGTGGTTGTATTTTAACCTGCTGACATTACATTTTAATCATAAGTTGCATTTTAAACTATTTTTACTTGTTGCAATACTTGATTTACGTGTTTAAACTAAATCTAAAATTTTCACATCACATCTTACCATAATTGCAACACATTGGCCATCAAATAAATCTTAATGTTATTTTTTGTTCCTAAATATTGCTAATTATACTGAAGGAAGTGAACACTTACGATAGATAATATATTTTGCTATCGGTAGGAGAAAGGTTGATTTTTTCAAACATTACAGACGCCAACTATAGAAAGGCACATGCTAACGCCACATATATAAAACAACAACCATCCTCTTTCTGTTTCTTTATATAACCTTTTTGGTACAGATTACGTGATTACGTTACATTTAGGTAGTTAATAAGAATAATAATCTAAAGGTTGAACATCTACTGAAATTGAAAACATTCTGTATAATTTATTTGTGGGACTTTGATTTAGATTTGGGTGTGTCCGAATCTTTTTCTTTGCTTGATCCCGTCGATAAACAGCCTTTTGCAGTTGTTTCATCTTGTCGAAGATACTTCAGTCTCTCCTTTTCTTGTGCATTATCTGCCGGTTCACATTCATAAGACGCCAAGCACAACGCTGAATAGATTAAAGATGCATGTTATCCCAACACAATACATTTTGAATGTGCCTAATTTAATATATTAATGTGATATTAAATCACTAATAATAAACCTTACCGCTTTCCCCGAATACTGGAGCCGTTTGCAAAGAAGTAATAACAGTTTGAACTTTAGGAAAGGGGCATGTAATTTGCTGCCAAGCCACAACCTCTGTTACTTGTTTTGCAAGTTGCCAAAACTTTTCAAAGTTAATGTGACCGTTACCACTCCTGTTATAAAACCATAACGGTAACAATCATTAGAGCAAACTTTAAGTTAGATACTATGTTAGTGCTAATCGCTAGGAAGATTTTAAAAATGACTTACTTTGACGCACAACCTTCGTTCAAAAAGTACAAATCTTTGACTAGCAAAGAAAAAAAGGGAATAACAATTCGCTGTCGCTCGTCGGTAGCTCCTGCAGATCGCCAAACTGCAGCCTGGAATATTAAAAATACCGTTGCAGATAGGTACAGTACAATACAGAAAGTTGCAACAAATAAAGGACGGCTGAATGGACGATACTCCCACTAACCTTTAAAGTTGATCTATATGAAGTAAAGTTTGATGATGGATCCATTTGATGCTCCAAGATTGATAGCTGCGCTATGTTGACCTTCGCCCACTATGAATGTTTCACAGATAATTGCATTAAAATGCCAAGATTTTATTTACATGCAGGAAAATTCAGTGATTTGTAATTTTTACCTTGGCATCTATAAAACCAATACATGAAGCAATGTAACATACATGGATGGAAAAAGTGCTGAAAAGAGAAGAATTGGTATGATTAAAAGGTGAATGGAATGGACACGTACCTTGCATATTTCAGTAGCCACATAATAGTCTCAAGCGATTAAACCATTGCACATAAGACTCAAGGTTTCTCGTCTTCTTCATATCTTTGTACCTTGTTTCAACCTGGGAGTTATCTTTTGCAAAAGCCTAGATGAATATATGTAGGAACGCACCATCATTAAATCAATCATTTTTACAAGGTGTACGTGCAAGCACGCGACAAAGTTCGTAGTTTAACTCCTTTTTACCTGTACAAATTCTTCGGCTCCAATATGAGATAATCGTTCCAGTTCAATATGAGTAAGTTGTTGGGCCAGCATCGTGGGGTTTGGACATATAGTTAAAATGGATGGCTATAAGTAAAACAACAGTTAGTATTCTACAGAGATTTCTAGGAACGGCATAATATACTACTACACATAAGATTATTATTAATATCATGTTCGCTCTTAGAGGAAGAAATGTGAGAGAAAACTGCATGAATGAGTAAGAGTCATGAAGTAGGAAAATTGAACCTTTAGTAAAAGCAGTAAATCAATAGTAGTCCCGAGCAAACATGATTTACTTTTAAAAACGAAGACATAATTCATAGACCTAAAAACTATCAACTACGTTACGCTCTACGGTTGGTGATTGCATGCTGCATGGCTGGCTTCACAAAAAAAGTTTCACCTTGTGCACCCTGCGCTGTGACTAGTAGTCTACAAACTAAAATGATTTGATCGTAAGATGAACTTGTTTATTTTTGTACATACTAGTAATGCAGAGATAAGATAGGCGACAACGAATGAGTTTTATAAAAGAATGTCACCTTCTACAGATAGTCTGTTTTTTATAGTTTTGTAAGCAACTAAATGTCCCAGCGTATTAATGTAAAACTCGGTTTGTCCGATAAATAATTTACGATTTGTTCCGTTTTGTTAACATGTTTGTGTTCTTACCGCTGTAATTGGCTCTCCAAGGGCAGCCTCTGTATTTATTCGTGCCAGAAAATCTTCATATCTTTCCAACGCGGTAAGCCGAGCAAGCAGGGACGTTAACAATTGCGATACTTCGTTTCGAATCTGTGTATATAAATGTGATAGATGTAGTTAAGTTGCGTTAGGATTTGCCACACTCTTCATCGATATTAAACCATGTATTATTTGACGGAAAGAAAGACAGATTGTGTATCGATAAATTTAAAGAGTCAAGAAAAAGTGGAACACAAATTTCAAGGCCGGATTACTCACTGGAGGTTCAACAGAGACACATTTTTGCGTAATGGTTCGCACGTGGGCCATCATTCTCTCATCTCGGAAGTCGTAGGGAAATAACTCTGCCCATTCTCCAAGAAGTTGAACAACATTAGAAATGATTTTGGCTTCCTTTGCCATTTGCTGTTTAATGCATAAACCACAAACACGCGTATTCAATCAATAAGCACATATAATGTAAAGTAAATAGAGAACTAAGCATTTTGTTGAGAGAAAGTGAAGTAAAGCAGGAGCCGCATAATGTGCGAAATTGTCCTCGTGTATTCTCTTCAAGGTAAACGACTTACATATTTGGGGGAATGTGATGGCGTAGCCATAGCCAGACGAAACACTCTGCCAAGAAGCTCATGTGGTCGAATATACAGTCGTGATGAAAGCAGGAATGCGAAGACGTATGCTCTATCTGGATAGTAGGACTGTGTTGGCACCAAATGCTGAATCAAAGCATCCAATGTCCCAGAAACTAAATTCGTATCTTGGTAGACCAGTGCCTGTCAAAAAGATTCAAGTATAGAAAATTTATAATATGTAAATACGTAGTGCAAGTTTTAATACGCTTCCATGCACCCATTTTGTAACCATCCTTTGAGGACAATGGTTTATTTTTCGTATAAAAAGGAAATACTATTTGAGGTTTAGGTACTTATCTAGTTGGTATTTGCACACTCTCAGCGGTCTGTGCATTGAGTTATTGTAGAATTACGAGCTAATCTCTAATTGAAATATAAATGGAAAGAAAGAGGCGTGAAGAAGACTTTCTTCGGAAACTTGTGCGAAGCATGTTTATCTACTCATAGTTGGCAGAGAATTCACCACAGCTATTTAACGAGTTGTTTATTCGTTCGTCTTGACTCCAGAGTTTATACCTACATGATTGTGTGTACAAAAGTTGCACAAAAGCCAGAGAATGGCTTTATTGGCTTCGTATCCGCAAGTACGTTTCCATTATGCTTTTGCGATTTTCATTCTCATATAGTGAAAATAAACTTCATATATGTACTTATTACGTTTCGATGCATTCACTCACAAATTTTTGAACAGTTTTATTGTTAAAACTATCCATTGTTCTCAGTTTACTCAACTAAAATATCTTAAATAATATAATATAGTACAAGTACAGTTACAGCTGTAAAACGTACCCGTCAGCCTTCCAGTCTGAAATCGTATCATTTAATTTCAAGCTAGCCTATTTCTTTCCCTATGCACGCTTCCTGAAAAGATTGCTACTCGCAGCCTTGCTCCAAAAAGGATAATGAATTTTCTTTTTAATTTAATTATAAAAGAGAAAGTAAAAGAAAGCTTATGCTTTTTTCATTTTTATTATTACTTTGTTCATTCATTTTCCTATTGTTCCATACTTTCCATTTCTGAATTTTGTACCGTTCTTACTCAAGCTTAAAATCTGCAATTGGATTCTTATGATGTATGAAGTGCCAGGAAAATAAATGAGAATTTTGAGGGGAAAAAGTATTATAGTTTTACATCTCTTCTATAAATTTACATTGGTAGTGGTTATAACATCATATTTATATTGAAATACTGTTTAGATGAGGCTTAATGTAAACGGATTAAAGTATAACATAAGTATAATGGATCGACGATTCTTACATTATCCCACTCATGGTTGTTCGGTTTTGGTGCAGCTGCAGCAGTATTTTGTACTGTTTCAATACTTCCGTTCATGCCCTCCCCATCTTTTTTAGCACGTGTTTCCTCTGTGTGAGATCCATTACTGACAATCGAGCAATTTGATGGAATTGATCCGTTTGCTGATATTGATGTTTGAGGTAGAGTCTGAAATGGAAAGAAAAAAAAATCAAGAAAATTATAAACATTACATTTCGCTGAAAAGAAATATTTATGTGGTAAAAGTGCGTCAAGGCTAGAAAACAATTTTATGAGCGATTCTTCAATGTTTATAGAAAATCATATTATTGGAAATTGTACTCTCTCTTTTATTCGTTGCATTATGTGTTATACTCTCTCAAGTCTCAATCGTTTTCACCACCATCTACTATTGAAGGATTATAAACTCCTGGTTAAAAAGCCGTTTTCCAAGCATATTATTTGCAAATTATACATATATAAACCAGAAACCTACATGTTTTGTCTGTCTGTTACATCAAAACAACGTAATTTGATTGAATTCGATATTATTGTGATGTTATCAGTATTGTGTATGACGCAAAATAAATAGAGAATACGCATGCATTGTCTGAAATATAAAGGTTTGTAAGGTAAACAAACAAATAGCATGCATCACAAGCAGTTAGATCCTTAGTCAGATATTGTTTTTTTGTTCGTTGGCTTTATTGTGATCATATTTACCTTGTACGCTTTTTTGGAACTTTTCGTCAATTTTCTAGCGTAGTAGTACATTGCCATTTTTCGTTTTGAGACTTTACCGTATTTAAGAGTTTATGCAAATTTTAAACAGAAACCCTAGGATATTTGCTTGATGTCATTTTGTCAGTGTATTTACTTGGAGATGACAAAAGCATAGGAGAACAACTTCAAACTTCGATTCAAGGTTTCTCTGATGTTACAAGCCCAACTGCAAAACTGTCAACAGAAGGAAAAAACAGCACATTCTGCGTATCTACTTTCCATCTGTCTCATTCTGGCAAACAGTCTGAGCCATGTAAGTACGTGTTACACGTGCTTAGCCACTTGGCTACACTAACACGGCTAATACTCTCTGAAGAAAGTTACATAAGAAAACTGCGACGAGCACTAACACTTGCTGGGCGATGGTAAATGCAGCCTTTTGTTTCAAACAAACAAAAAGACCGTGTAAATCATGAACTTTCGCTGTTCTGTTCTAAACTGAGCATAAAGAATATGATCAGAGAAGTATTTACACACATACGCAACATTTACGTTCCTGCGTTATTCTGAAAGTGAGTCATTTATCAGGTAATGTTCCATGTATGAGGAGAAAAGTTTTTGTTTTTAACATGAGCAAAAAAGATTTATGTCCGAATTATTTTAATGACTTTTACCACTTCAACCTCAAACCAATGTGTTTGTTTCCGTAAGACAGGGGAAAAGTGAGACGTGTGAGTATAGTTGACGGTAATTTCTATATTTCGTACATTCCAGTGTTCCTCAACTAAGTGCAGCAGGAAGCATAGGACCATAACAGCAGGGTATACTTGTGGTAACTATATATACCATTGCTACTATACTCCTCTGACAAAGACGTCTTGTCTTGTCCGAACATCCAGTTTATAACACACTTTCACTTCTTTTCACTGCTCACCAAACATTCTGCTGCTCTCTTCTAGAGACAATCCGTCACCGACAGAAACACGCTCTTGAAAACGCAAGAGTAAAAGGACTCAAAAAACCACGTGTGGTATGATATATACTTACATATAATATGTGTGTGTATTCAATTCAAATTGAAACATTACATACGTGCAAGTCTCACTTTCAAGTTTCAACCACCATCCTAAATCAGCATCATTTATTTACATCAGCCAAATTTTAGTGCGTGAGTGAGGTTGCGCCTTAATATTTTAAAGTGTTGCAATTTGAAACGAATTTTCAGAATTATAAAACGTGTCACGTCACTCGTGTTGAAAAACAAACTACGAAAAGAATGCTTTAATTGCCGACCACACTAAAACTTGTTACATTTAGAACAGTGAGTATTCCGGGCGTACTTGTGTGTAATATGCGAGATTCTCAAAACGAATCTGAACGTATTTTCTGCGTTATCTTTCGTAGATGATGATGCATTTATTTTGTTCTCTATGCACAAATGAGTCTTTCTAGGGCAAAGCTTCCTCTGTTGGTACTGAAAGCCATCAAATGATGGTGATGAGATATTTGATGATTTTGATGGAGTAGTAGGGTAAACATATTGGGTTGAACTTGAGCTTATGGCTCATGCAATGCTTAGCAAAACTAAAATATCGCCTAACCCTCTAATCTAAACGGCTTTTCTTTACTGCCACCACAGTGGTGGGGAGTACGGTGGAGGTATATATGAGTCCATAAAGTTGAATGAAGGTTGGAGCAGTCAACTTGCTTATATAGAAGAGCGTCAGACAGAACACCGGAACAGACTAAACAGACAGACATTTAGTGATGATGAGTAAGCCTTGGCAGCTGTGTGTGAAGGAGAGGATTTGTGTACCCTATCTGGTAGCTTGTATTATTGTAGATAAAAGAGGGGGTATACCACCATACCTGTGTATATTGTATACCTATTTTTATTTTACGGAAAATGCGTGCTTTTAACAACCCGAGTCGGGTTACCCGACCGTAAAACATCCCCCTTTTACAAAACAGCCAAGTCAGCAATCAGCACTGCGCTCCAGCTGCAGAAATAGTAAATGTGATTCAATGGAAATACCCAATTCTTAAAATGGTACATGCAGTTGTTGTTTGAAACGTACACGTATATGATTTAATATACGTCTTACATATATGCGTAGTTGGTGGTTTGGCATTTTTATGTGATACGTAGCTGTCCATCGTCATACTGGAGAAACACAATGGACTTCTAAGTCCAAAAGGGCATGCAATTCATGACTAAGGAAAAAAAGAAGGAAAAGGAAGTACGTACGACAAATTGCAAAAATGTAAAAAAATAAAAATAAAAGTATTATAGCCATACACAACACAACTACGCATACTTGCCCAACTTATTAGCATGGGATAAATCTCTCGAGGAATATTATGCTACACTCACATCACTTACAAAAACATGTACGCATACTATTGGTACGCTCGCAAAATGGGCATGCTCCTTCAACTCATTTTTTCTAAATGTTGAGTCATGAATTTCAAGTGTCCACGTGTGTGAAAATTGTCATATTGCACTCAAGTAAAGAGGAGCTTTTACTGACATGTACAGATATTTTTTGTCGGGATCTAATGCCTGTCTTTGTCACCTGAGAGAAATATCATACTCATGGCACTTTTTTGAAGTGTCTGTGGTACGTTAGCATTTGTCACAAATACTTTTATTTCTATAAAACATATAGTCAATGATTATTCAATTAAGCTGAAATTTAAAGTCAGATATGTATATAGCAAAAATAACGACCATACTAGTTTTGGCTGGTTTTGCCATTTTATGTAGGCAACGAAAAATATACGCACGTTATTGGTAAAAGTAAAAGGATATTTGGGAGTGTCAAGCACGCAATAAAAAATAAAGGATGGTTTGAATATAAAGAACGAATAGCTAAGCTGATATACATTTACTATAATGTAAAATGCAAACTCTGAGAAATTTCTCACTTTTCAGTCACCACAACACACGTTTGATTACAAAGCTTTTAAATTGACATCGAAGTGGGTTATTAAACAAAAGTTCACCGTACATAAAAAGTCTGTAGTTGAATGTAGTTCTCGTTTGACTTGTCATTAAATTCCTTTTTGGGGGAAAATGCTTTTACACTAGATTTAAGTTATACCACAGATTATTACTATCTAAAAGGAAAGATAATTCCATTATTAAACTTTAAAAGCTCGGAAAATTCTGTGTTTTAGCTTGTGGTATTTTCGTCAGCATTTTATTTTTTTGTTATTTTGCATTCTCAAGTTATCAGAATACGAATGCAAGGCAGGTATGTTTATAATGCCATCGGCATACTATATACTATATGGTCCCTTAACTTGTGTTTGCCATACTTTATGTTCTTCATTGTGCTTCGTGCTCTTTTATTACAAAGCAGCATTCTGAAGGGGATAAGAGGCTAAATTTTCTGTGAAACTTCCATTAACTGGTTGCAAAAGACGTTCTACCAAATTGAAAATGACTAGCCATCACACAATAATTTTAAAAACAAAAGGTAGCCTAAATTTGGGATAACAATTACGAGGTATAACCTTTCAAATATATTTAATTGGACATATTATTGAACAGAAACTCGCATCAAACTGTAAGTAAAGAGTTTATGTGACAAATGAATAATTGCTGCTATTTTGATATATATTGCGACAGTACAGCAATAAGATAATGCAGACAAAGACAACCGGCAAAAGTATACGATTGAATATTGCACTCGCAAAAGTATGTGCATGATGTCAGGTACCACTTGTGGGATAATGAGGAAAATATTCTAATGGCCTAGAAAAATGCTTATTTTATCACAATTTTGTATCACATGAGTTGTATGAAAATGTTACTCAAAAAATCACTTGTTTCATTTAAATGTCATCTTTCCTGTCCTATCTAATGGTTGTACTTTCTTTTGCATGTAAGGAATAAACCTAGTTAACTAATTTGAATCCTAAAACTTTCCAAGGAAGGCAAAAGTACGATAGTCAGTCCAAGGATAAGTGTAAAAGTGTAACCGAACGACACGCCACATTACCTTAATTT
>JAHZMZ010003888.1:0-13341 GCA_027743805.1 Lepidocyrtoides sp. E14 | reverse complement strand
CCTCCTCCTCCTCGTCTTCTCGCTCAATGTTGCGTATATTTACCTACACATCGTCTTGCTCTTTTCTTCTCTTTTCTCTTTCCATCGTTTCACGCTCATTTTTTCTCATCACTGATCGTCCCTGGTATCTCGTGATGACTAGGATGATGGCATCGTAATAATAATAACTGCGATATGTGGCGATAGTGGTGGTGATATGATCATCTTGATAATCATGGATGGCCATGGTTTTGCAGCATATTGCAATATTTACCGTGTACATTTATCCTTTTTTTCATTCTTTCGACCTTAACTTGTACGTGCATGAATTGTACTATGCATACATACCAAAAAAAGAAGAAAACCATCATCATGAAGAGGAAGAAGAAGCAGTGGTAGGACTCTCCTCCACTACACGTTACTTGCACACACATAAAAAATGCCTTTATTGAATACATGCATGTATTAGCTCGAGTTGTACCGTGTACACATCATCGTTCATTTTTTTTCTTTAAAAAATCATCTAGTATCAGTTTTTACAATAGCCATCATTCTTGTGAGTCCTCAGTTGTGAAGCCGATGATACAGATCCCATAATCATTTCTTGGTATCTATGCAGTTCTAGTATCCCAGTGATAAGAACAAATAGCAGTAATAATAGTAAAACTGCAATGGCATCTGTACTCTGTGTACGTTTACTACCAGAGAACAGCCTATAATACCTGGAGTGGATAATAAATAGGTTTGTTTGCAAAGCCCTCTTGTAGTCGTCCATCAGATATTACGATATAGCTTTCGAAATAGGTTATTATTCTAAACAAATGCTAAAATTAATGCCAAGTGCGGAACAGGCACGGAGGCATACTAAATTTATGGATAATGTTACATAAGACTGGATTTTGTTGTTGTAATGTGACGATCCTATGAAAGTAACCACAGAGATGATCAGAAAGAATGACAAGGAAAATGAGCAGAAGAGGAAAACACAAGCAAGTTTCAATTCGTGTGTGTGTGTGTGTGAAGCTGGTAGGAGTAAGGATTAAAAACGTAACAATACTCTAAAATACCGACTCACTGCCGTGCTTCCTCAGAATTTTTTTTTCTCTGCCTGCGAAGAAAATAGAAGCATTTGAATGAGAGAGAAAAAAAGACAAAATAGTAGCAGGATTTTTTTTAGTTCGAGTGACTGGGAGAGTTCAGTCACACAGACAGAGAGACAATAAGGCAGATTTACATGATGCTACACGAAAAGTCGCAGTCTTAGTGGCGTTCTGCATTGAATGTTGTTGATGATGATGATGATATTATATGTTTAACATATTACCATGTGCATTCAAATCGGGAAGAGGATAGGATACCAGTACAGAAAAAAAAATTGTGTGCAACTATTTAAGTATTATTATTACCATTATTATTATTAAGCAGTAAACATCTAGCTGAAAAGAGTTTTTGTGAGAGCTATTGCTACCACTTCTTCTTCTCTGTGGTGATGGTGGTATGGAGCGAAACATTCAGAATGTTACATGTAGCATGACATTATCCTTTTGTGCAAGCAAACTGCTTACACTTTACTACTAACTTTTAAGAGAATTTCACTAGGATGTACATAGGTACTCAGTCACTTCACAAAAAGAAGTCAGAGCACCACACTATCACCATCATCGTCATCATCATTTCTTCTTCCCCTCCTCCTCCTCCTCCTAAACATCCACTACAACAGACCAGCAGTCAGTATGAAACGTCGTTTTAACTCAATCGAATTATGTTTCTACCATAGTACACCGGTATTATCGTAGATAAGCAAAAAGTAGTAAGGAAGAAAAGATAATTATCGTAGTTTTATGAAGACAACTTTTTGTTTGTTGGTATAAAAATGAACATGATGATGATGATGATGGTGTGATATGATTTGGTAGTATAAGTACATTTTTCGGGGCAAACAGCAATCGCTATTTCCATTAGTACCCAGAGATTAATAAGCGTGCATAAATGCTGTTACCTTTCGTCAACATTCAGTTCAATTTTGCCTATTCAGTTTGCCATGCATGTGTACTTTTTTTTAGCTTTGATTTGGCACCTGAGCAAAAGTCTCAAGGAAAAAACAGAACATTTCCATTCCCCATTTTGGAAGGTGTTAAAGAAAAAACGAAGCCTGAAGGTATGGCGACGACGATGGGAATTTACTCACAAGTGGTGATATGTTGCTGATGCGTATGACTTCCTTTTTTATATGTTCGCCAGGCAAGGCTGACATTATATAACAAAATATTATGATTATTATGGTGATAGTAAGGATAAGCAGAAACGATGAGAATATAATAATAATAATAAGAAGAGAAGAAGCATCTTCACAAGCACAACACATCATCATCATGTGGTGTTGTGAGGGATGGATAGTGAATGAGTGCATGTACATTTTTATTATTATTTTATTTTTGTATGGATAAAGAGCCAAAAGCCCGAGCAGAGCCAGAGAGGAAGCGAGGCAAGCATGCATAACAAAAAAAAAGTTTAAAGTGAAGGAAAGAGAATGGGAAGAAAAGAAGAAGGATCTCATTGTTAGCAGTGCAGAGCGAAAGAAGACGAGAGGTTTGATGAATATGTGTACATGAAAATAGCCCGTGTGTGTGGAGTCGTAGTAGAATCTGTGGTACTATAACACTTACCATGAATATTATTATGGTTTCCGTACATCCTTTTCAGGCAGTTCATATTGTCAGATTGGCAGAAAAAGTAAGTATCATAAAGTACACAATTTTCCTTAAAAGAACATAATACTTTTTAACTGCGCTCTGTTTTTTTATAATATGCTCCTTGGAACAGCACTGAAAGGAGATGTGGATTCCCCTTGTACTTTGATAATAACTGTGGTATTAACTAAAAGTGAAGCTCATCCAATATTTAAGGTTTTTACCATTTTTATGTTGTGAAAGAATAGACATGACGAGAGGAAAACATGATGATAATGATGATGAGAAGGAGGAGGAGGAGAGGAGGTAGATGCAGTGAAGTATGGAAAAATATTTTTGCAGCTTGAATGATTTTCTTTGCGCTTGCAAAAAAAAATCTTTCAACGCCAGTCATCACATCGTGATGATGGTCGTTGTTTGACGAAAAGGACAAGGTCTTTTTTATCAGAAAGACACAGACGACAGGAATAAAAAAAAACAATGTCAATGGAGAGCAGAGTGAAACACTAGTGTAGCCAAATGGTGGATGGACACCCATTTGTACATTCATCCATGCAAAACTACTACAACAGTCTCAATCTCAATTACTTGAAATTGCAGATGATGATTATGTTGATGCCCTTTTCATTTCATGAGTGACGCTTTTGGAGAAATGGCAGCGAGCAGCAGTGATGATGATTAACAAACTGAGTGAGTGAGTGAATGACATACTGGAGGAATGAAATCACAAGAGAGGCGTTCGGAAAAGCTAATAAGTATGCTAGGTACGATATATGTTAGCTTATGAAACTAAAAAACTCACACCCGTACCACCAACACCAGACATTATTTTCAGCATGTTGGGCACCAGTAATGTCTCTCATCGCTCGTTGGTTTAACTAAACATTTTATTAACTCCCTGCCCAGCCTTCAGTACGAATGCGATCAGTATTATTATTGAAGCTTGTTTCTGATTTAAAAAAAGACAATACCTACCTACATATTTTTTTTCTTCTGCAATTTTTTAAATCCTTGCTTATTTCATTTCGAAAAGAAATCAAGTGTTAATAAGCAAGCAACACTAGTACTAGTGATCCATCTGTCTAGTCAGATTAAAGGATACGATATGATTGAATTGAAAAATGCAGCTGCTATTTGAGTACTCGAAAGACGTTTTTGGCCCCAGATTTTGTCAAGTCGATGAGGATGCATACCTAGAAAAAAAACAGAGTTTCTCTCACGTTCCCCCACTTCTTCTGCATTAGAAGCAAATAGCAGGGTTTATAGCTGTTGTTCATTACAACCCGTTACATGCTTTTTTAATGACATGGTGGTGTGTTGCGTTTTGCGTTCGTAGGACTTGTCGCTTTTTCCACTATAGTCACTCTCTGCTATCTCCTTTCACCATCATCAGTAGTCAGATTTTTTTTTACCTTGTATCTTCTTGAGCACCATCAAAAAGAATCAAACCAATGACTGTAAAGTAACTTATCATATAGCAACTTATTTGTTTCTCAAATCTCAATCTCCCCCGTCACATCATACATTGTGACTACCTATATTTCCATATAACCAAATCTTTTTTCCCCTTTCGCCACTCTTATGCTGAATTGCTGATTTTCATCTGAATAGAAGAGCTCTTTTCTATACAGAAGGCGAGAAAAGATCTCTCGTTTCCATTCCGTTCACTTTTTTTTTCATTTAGCATTACACTCCACCACCACTCAACGCCACAATATTGGCCTGGTCGCTTGCCTGAAAAAAGTGCGTTTTTCTCTTCTCAAAAGCGTATCAAGTAGTCAGTGACTACTTGTTACTATCATCCTTGTATCATCACAACGGCAACATGAACACATCACATCTGCTCTTGCTCTCCTCTCTGATTTGGTTCCCTTTCTAGCTTCCGATTGCACTCATTTCCGTTGTTGTTCAGTTGAGAATATGTCATTCTCAATATCATCGTTGCTGTGACAAGTAGTAGCACAGCGGCCTCTGAGGAGTCTTCACCACCACCACCACCACTTCACATACTCCTTGAACAACGTCATGCTAACAAATGTGAACTGAGGGAGACGGAGCGTGTAGAAGTAGCAGATTCCATCCATCCATGCTCATTTTATTACAATCATCATCAGCACCCATCCGGCCAATTCCACAAACATTAAATAAAAAAATACTACCACTAATAACATTAGCAACGACCAGCTCACCCCAGTGCCTAATTTGATTTTATTTAACACAGAAGATTATACTATGTTCAAAGGTTTCTCGTTTCTCGACTATTTATGCTATTTTCTGAGACTTTTTCTGTTTATTCATTTATGTCGCTATCCACAGTCATATTTTGTATTGTGAAACCTTCTGCCTTTGACTTAAATGTCGAATTACACCATGGCACAGAAGACATAGATATTTTTAATCCTTGTGAAATGACAGCAGAAGAAGCCATTGTCCGAATCCTCTTTTATTACACTGTCACCGTATGGATTCATCCATCTGCATACAGAGTAGTTTTTATAATACCTACACACAGGTTTTCGTTGCAGCAGCTTGTTGTGGCGTTGCCAATACCGTATTGTAACAATGAAGTACCGACATGAATAAAATGCGCTAGTAGACCAGTTACCGGAACAAAATAATTTGATTGGAAATGGGAAGTAAATATGCCATCAATCATAATGCCTTTATGACGACATAAAATAATGTTGAGGTATGATTAACCCAAGATACCGGAAAAATGAAAACACTGCCCAAAGGAAGTACTTTCTTTGGGAAAGTTTCCGGTCTTCTCCTGTGTCAAAGGCGATAAAGCCACTTTCATGTTCAATGATATTTGTAAATTCATTGTTTTATCACGTACCATTTTGAATCATTTGTAAAGCGTATCTACATTTTCAAATATTTATTTTCTCACGCTCCTGCATGCCTAATTTGGTAAATAATCATCAATAATAACATAAGAGTACTCCATCATCATATTAAATTCATATTTTTGAGCAGGACTTTTTTTTAAATACAACAAAAGTCATGCGTTTCAATATTATTTAACCGAAACCCGTAAAATCATGCTCGCTGCTAATAGGGATTTTTTATCTGAGTAAAGCAAATGTAAAAATCCCATTTGAGATTTTTTTGAGAAGAGAGAGAGCTTTCTCTTGTACCATGATGGTTCTAAAAATTGTGAAAATTTGAATCATCACGGTTCAAAAACTTTTGTAAAAGTTGATTAATGAGGTTTAAAAATTAATGTAGACGAACGGACAGACAGACGGACAAAATGGTGCAGCAAGCAAGCTCAAGTAGATTGTTGAACCGAACTCTTTTTCTGTAGTTAACTGTTACTTAGGTTTTATACTAGTAAAAAATCGATTACATACCTAGGTTTTCTAAGAACTGTGCATGACCAGCTCTCTGTACTTACGATTACTAGCTACTATGGAGTCGTAAACTGACGAGTACAACCCAATCTTTTATTACGAATAATTACAGCAATTTGGAGTTTAATTAGCTACTAGCAGGACCTAAAAACTATCTTGTACATTGGTTTCGCATTTTCACTATGGGACAACCGCCATGTTGTACAAAAAGTTAGATACAATGACCTTGTTCCTCCTGTTTGTTGAATCTTGCAATTGATGCACATATAATATGTATGGACATAGGACCTGTTAGACAATTCAGGTGCAGTTGATTGGCATTTGTATGGTAGGTTCAGAAACACTAACATAAAATTACTGTCCTTTACGATTCCTATATAGACGACGACAAGGAGGCCTTTGCATAGGACTAAAAAGTATATACGGAGCAGAGCAACGAAATCGTAGTAGGACAGTAAACAGAAAACACAGGAACGAATGCATACAAAAATTAATAATAATAATTATAATTATGATGGTATGGCAGTAATGATGATATTACGTGTTTACAAGAAAAGCAGTGCACATGTCATTGTCATGTGGGATGACAAGTAAAATGAGTAACACATTTGTTTGTATCTGGCAATCATGAGGATTCATTTCGTGACTAGTGAGTATCAGGCTTCAGGCTTGAAAATAACAGAACACTAGGTGAAATTTGAAATAATATCATATTAAAATTCACAGTGTGACTCTGAGCGTGCTTCTATGTAAAAGCAGCTCTATCTATATTAGCAAAATACATAAGTAATATGACATAAGAAAACTGATACCTATGCTCATCGTTTTTTACTTCTCGAGGAATCACATCACTATCATTTTTAGACGCTGTTATATTAATTTAGGTATTCCCCAATAGGAAAGAAGAATATTTTTAGATAATCTTATTACAAGGTGTGTAGAAATTTTTGGGTTACAATGTTAGTGTTGCTTGTACTTTTATTATAAAAAAACAAGAACAATTTTGTAAAAGTAAATAGTATTTTGTCCATGCACATTATTTATGTACCGTGAACGCATCGAAATTTTTATTTCATTTATTCATGGAATGGTAGTACATATTTGTATTAAATGTCTGCCCCTACGCGGTCCCATTTTACAATTTTGTCCCTAACACACCGTTCTAAACTTTGGTATATTTTGGTAGCAATGGAAAGATTACAGGTAACCTTGCACTGGCCAATGGTCACAATATTATGGAAAATAAAGTAAAAGTGAAATCTAACTCTGCTTTTATTGACGCCTTGTGCTTCGCATTGACACAGACGATATGAAATAAAGTTTGAATAAAAGATTTAACCAGAAACACTAGAAGCATATACTTTTGTACACTTGTATGTAACTGATAAACTTGCAAGCATCTGGATGAAATTGCGATGCAATGTTTCTTTTCAACCATTAAATATTTGTTCGTTTATTCCTACACTCAAGGAATGCTATATACGTTTATCCGTGCATAGAACAATCTATGAATGGGTTAGCACGGCAAAAAAAGCGTAAATTGTATATTTCTTCATTATATTATCATAAAGCTTCTCTCATTCTCCTGCCTTCCATCATTCGTGTCTGTTGGTCACTTGTCAGATTTCAATAAATAAATGCAAGTAATGCACATATACACTCCTTCCAACATTCAAACTCAAAATGCTTCACAAAAACAGAATTACATTCCATTAGGAAAGCCCATCTATCTAGTTGTCATGCATGTCTACTTGGTACGCCGTAAATGAATGCAATGCGTTCTAAAAAGCTGAACGTGAGACGAGTGGAAATAAAGTGAAATAATGCCGTTTTTTGTTGGTTAAAAAAGCAATAAAAATTAATAAATGAAGGAACAAAATGTGCTGAATTAGTAAAAGGGAAGATTCAGTTTTCGTTGCACTAGTATGTATAGTATGCTATTGTATTGTAGAAGAAGAGTGCGTGTTTGTTGTGCATTGCATTTTTTCATAAGTCAAGAGACCTGAGTGAGACTATTTCAGCTCAGCATCAAATCTTCATGAATGCTACCACCACCACCTATCTAATGGTGGTAGTGACTACTCATTCCAAGACGAAAAGGATGCATGAAAAAGCATACGGGTTGGGATGAACAAAGTTGCTTGGGTGTTGGTGTTGAGGTTGAAGCAATATTAATGCAACTTGGAGATACTTTTTGAAGAATTATTTCATCTTTTTTTTATTTATATGAAATGAAAATGTCCTTGACTTGACTCGGTTCACACTAGCCGCAGCATAGCGCCTTCTTGGTAAATACATTGTGCTATTATCAATGTCCACTGTTGACGTGTGAAGCATTCCAAAAGTAAAAAATACAACNGGTTCACACTAGCCGCAGCATAGCGCCTTCTTGGTAAATACATTGTGCTATTATCAATGTCCACTGTTGACGTGTGAAGGATTCCAAAAGTAAAAAATACAACAAATTAACAAGTATCTAATAATCTGGCTATGTTTAAGGGCATGACAATAGAATCTGCGTGGTGCTATTCATAATTATTACATTGGGAAACAAAAGCGCTTTAAAAATACGCATATTGGAACGCATTTATTATTATAGTTGTTGCTTCCATGATACCACTAATAATTGTATTATTATATTAATTATATAACAATGATAACAACAGTAGTAGGAATATATTTAGGATACAATTAGCTGAATAATGTATATAAGATTTGATTTCGGATTGCATTCCACTTGATACATTCATGTTTATACTTGCATACTGCTTGACAATATTGTTTCTCATAGTTTGTAGATAAAGTTTAAAGTGTACAACAATGTTTCTCTCTAGACAGAAGTAGTAAATAATTTAGCATATATATGCATGTAAGCATATACACACATTGAAATTTTGGTACATTTTTTTTCGTAGAAATAATTATGCTAGAAATGGAATTTGAAATTATTTAATTGTTTTTGGGGAGCACTTTTTTTTAAAAAAAAAAGGTTTTAGGAGGGCATGCGACATTTAGCATGCTTCTATTGTAATTATACATCAAGATATATCATATACATAGATTGATAGATACAAGATACAGTTTGTAATGTATGCTTAAAATATTTATTTTGTTGTTGTGGTTTTTTTATACACAGGAAATTTGCAGTTTTTCAAAGCGTTTAAGAATTCACGAAGTTCAACAGCAATTTTTCTTGGGACGCGAAGTTGAACTACCTGCTGCCCTCAGTTGCACAGTTTCTTGCCTACTCATCTCGTCACTTTGTTGTTGTTTTTTGGTGCGGAGAACTTGTTTCGTGATGTCCATAAACATCTTTTGAAAAGGAAAACAAGAACAGTTAATGAATGCCTTTTGTTCCTATTTGCTTCGAAAAAGGTAATTAAAATAAAATGTATAAATTGTTTTCTTACTAAGGTATAAGACATAAGATATAATGTCAAAATCATTAATTGCTGTTAAGCATAAAAAACAGAATCCGACCATAAAGTATGTACGAACTTACGTTGAAGTGATGGTTCTAAAACGCTCCTGACCAGCAGTATCCCAGATTTGAAGCTTTACTCGTTCACCTTCCACTGCTAGAGTACGAATCTTAAAATCTACTCCAATGGTTGTAATATAGTTGGTGGAAAAAACATTATCAGCAAACCTGACTAGGAGGGCACTTTTACCTACACCTGAAAACAAAATAAAATGGTAATAAATTTTAAGCTATGCTAGTTGTAAAAGCAGATGATTTCGTAAGTAATTCAAAAACATGCCGTACAAAAAATTGAACTCACCCGAATCCCCAATGATCAGTAATTTAAATAAATAATCATATTCCTTTGACTGGCCAGAAGGCCGACTTCCAGCACCAGCCATTGTGATATATCAAAGCAACTGTTGCGTGGAGGAATACGATGCACAGAAGGACACCACTTTGAAACAATTAAATCCGCCTGAGTTGGAATTACAAACTTAGTTTCTTACACAAAAAGCGTAACAAGAATAGTTTTTTGGAACACTCGTATACTTTGATGAAAAATCTAAGGGAATTCAGTGGCGTGTCACTAGCAAATGAAAAACCAGTAATATTATATTGAAACTAATATTTGGTTTCCTGACCGATAGTTAGTAAGAAGTATTCACACATACACATGAGTCAACAATATTATGCAGCACTACTCTCTTAAAGATAACTTTTTTACTGGTAACACCGAGAACTTTTTGTCGCTTAACTTAAATTTGCTTCTATGAATAGTTTGGAAGAATTTTTTTATTTGACAATTATTAAACCATATAAAAGTTATTATATACGTGCTTTTTCTACTTCTTATATGACAGTGCCAAAATATCTATGGGGCCTTATATTCAGTGTTAAAAATGTTGTAATATTACATCTTTGTTCGTCTTTCTTTTTTAATATAAACACTCCATTGTTTTTCAAGTCACAATAATCTCATCAGTCTTTTCTTGTCTCGTTTCATGCAAGTTTAGTAGTAACAAGAACAACGACAAATTAAACCGTAGTGTAATAATTGATTTGATAACTTAATTTACAATTAACACCAGAAGAGGTTTATATTGAAACTTTTTACGAAATAAAAGTAGAAAAAGAAGTTTAATTACTGCAATTTCATACAATAATATTTACTGTTATTTTAGCGGCTAAGCATAACATTAATTATGATTTTTGTTACTGTTACTCTAATTTACTTTTGTCTTTAGAAACTTGGCTACTGATGACCTTGTTTTCTCATGAGTTGACTACTTGTAAGTTGTTATTGAAAATTAGATGTATGCTATTTTTTACAATATTTTTGCAACTGAGCAGCTTATCGGAAGTTATTTAAATATAAAAGTATTAGTATCAGCAGGTTAACAATGGTAAAGAACTTTCCCGTAAACCTTTCTTCGGCTACCGGCTTGTTTATCTAACTGATCTTGTTTCTCTTCTAAAACTTGTATAATCAGGTTATTTTAAAAGTCAAGCTGCCACAGAGCTTTAAACTGAGTTTCCATGTTTCAGACAAAAACTTAACTACTTGGTTCAGGGTACCATGGCCCGTTTTACGTTATATTATACTTATAGTTATTATACGTGTTACTTACATTTAATAATAGTTACTAATGTTGTAAACAGCCATAAGTTATCACTTTTATTTTCATAGAAGAATTTGCACAGACACTGAGGCACATCAAGTAATTCTCATGACCATATATTCATATATTTAGACTTAAGACCACCTTTTCTTTCGTTCAACAAGAACACTATACTGGCAATTAGAGTAATAAATAAGCAAGTTGCATGAAATATTTGCATAAAAGTATAAAAGAAGGTTAGACTTTGAGTCAAGTATTTATAAGAACTTGAATATAATATATTTTTCCATTAATATGCGGTAAACTGTTATCAATCACTGTTATTAATCAATGGAATACGATGATCTCTTCAAAACATAAACTGTAATACTCTATCGTGTCACCTGTACCATAAACTTAAAGCATCAAGATTTCTAATATTTAGTGAAGTTTCAGACTGTATGCATATTCTATAAAAGTGAGCTTTCTTTTGCATAGTTTGATTGGAAAAAGTCTCTTGTAAACTAAACGTTTGCTATAGATACACTTCCAAAAACAATGTTAATAACTTACTGGTTTGCTAGATATAGTAACTACAAGCAGAAGTAAATTTTTAATTTTGAAAAATTCATACTACCAATGTGCTGTTTTATAGAATGAAATTTGTTAACAAAATATGAAAAACAAATTTATCTGGTCATAATTGTGGATGAGTGAGTGCTGTTGCTTGAAAGTATGACAAAACAGCAATTTTTTACAATTTAACTTTAATTACAAAAGTATTTACACGTCATTTTAAATAACTGTCGTTAAAAAAACAAGTATCGATGTTGAACAGCCCGGTTCTGGCTTTGTAAGTAAAGTGTAAAGCAACACTAGACGGGATCGGTGGGAAACTTAATATCAAAGTTAAAACAATTGCTAACAGCTCAATGTCAATAGGATCACAGTTGAAAAATCTCTAGGTATTGCCTGTGTGCTGATTGGGACGCTGTTCATTTCCAAGTATTTACACTACAAAACGTTCTTGGCTGCATCTATGATGTACGTACGTACAACAAAAGCATGGAAGCCAGAAGTTTCATTTTCCACTTCAGAGTTTCGATAACACTGAACGTTCAACAGTTGAACTTCAACTGTCAATTTCAATTCAGAAACTCGAGAATGCAACGGAGACTGGACTTTACTCTTGTGCGTAATAATGCTAATTAACTTGAATGTTTACAACCAGCACATCACTGATAAAATTTGCAATATGAAATTGCCAACTGAAGAGATTTAAACAAACTAAAATTCTACTTAATGTCACTACCACTACCACATTTTAGTAATAAATCACGATTATTCGTGTGTTTCCAGAGTATTCAAATTTTAAAATTTGAAATTTAAATAGCAAACGCAAGGTACAAACTGTACTCTACAAGTATGTAATTCTAGAATTCTTTGAGGTCTTTAAGGATGTTCCAAAATTTACAGTTCTTCAATGGGTTGTAAAAAGTATTGTTTCGAATTTTCACTAAGTCTAGGTTGCAACCTGTAAATACCAAGCAATACAAATGAGCAAACATTTAAATGCTAGACATTGTTCTAAACTTTTTTTTTACATTAACTAAAACCTCACCCTTTAACAGACCGTCCACACAACGTAAAATCATACGTAGCACAAATATCCTTCCGATGGAACTTTGTATTGTAGAGCAACACCAATAATATGACCCTAAATTTCTCTAACTACCAACATCCCTCACATACAACTTCTCCTTCTACTGCAACCAAATCAGTTCTGAAATTAGGTAAACTTTTGGACTAAGCCCAATGAAATAACTGTACTATGTGTACTGCAAATTTGTGAAAAGTAACCGTAGATTATGTAGTATTACTGCAAAGGAAACCAATAGTCTTAACTATTTATCACTGTTAAACACCTACAACCAGCGCAGCCACTCCGCCAACTACCACAATATTATCCTTTTCCAACGTACAATCAGTTAAACGCCAGCAGTATCTCTTTTATAATATTATTATTGTTATATTTTTTCAACAGAGCTGACGAGGACAACGACGCGCAAAAAGGAGGATGATGATCTTTTTCTCACACTTGAATTTGCCCTGGTCATACATACATATTTTATACCATATTCAATTAAATTTCACACACTAGTCAGTCATAGCCAGGCACCATCCACTACTACCACCACCACCACCACCATCATCATCATAAGCCTATTTAATATTTTTTTTTACATTGGACC
>JAHZMZ010003887.1:0-11829 GCA_027743805.1 Lepidocyrtoides sp. E14 | reverse complement strand
GGGTGCGACAGAAGGACTTACAGACTCTGTTGAAATGTATAGGGATAGTTTGTTTGTATTGATTGATTGATAGCGATCTATTATAATTACTCTGTTTTTCATTTTCCATCTATATGTCATGTCATGTTTTATCATGGGGACCACGACCAAACCCCCATACCGCCAAAGTTTGTCAGGACTATCAAATGAACTGAGGATGAGACCAGCCTATTAAATGAACCAATCAACGACAGGAAAAAGTAAAAATAGTGAAAAAGAGCAACATCTTATTTTTTGATGAATTTGTTAAATATTATTTATGGGCTTATGATGTATGGCATGATCCGAGAATATGGGATGATGACGATAATTTAATTTTGGGTAGGAAATAAAATCGAGGAGGGTAAAATGAAAAATGTTGAAAACAAGTTCATGCTTGTGTAGAGTTTATTGGCATAAATTCCATCAGTGATAGATAGTGATTATTTTGAATGCAGAAATGATGATACCGTAAAGTCTAACAATCGTATCGTATTTCATTTGCTACGGGACTGCGAGTAATATGTGACTGAATAATATGCTGAAACGAAATCGTGTTTCATGTTGGGTTGTTTTAAAGTTATCAAATCATGTTGTAGGTACAGCATAATGGTAAACTAAACAAGTTTACGACTGAATGCGGCTACGGCTGATCATGTAATAGCGTTTATCACTTTCATCAGACACAACCCCCAAAAAGTCACGCCTCAAGTGATTTGGCCGAGATTTTGGGGTCGGAAGTCACGATATTTGACATATGTAAATGGTAATTAAAATTCTTTCTTTGAAAGTCATGGAACTCGCCTGCCTGGTAGTAATATGAGCTGACATACGAAGTATGTACTTCTATATACTTATCTTCTCAGCTACATATTACTGCCAACAGCAGAGCAGAGTATGAAAGCAGAGAATCCTTTGATACTACACTTTACTATTCCGTAAGTCAGCGTTAAATTTTTTATCATGAATTATCTTTTTTAAGTACATACTTAATAGTAAAAAAATATCAAAGTTTTCTTGATGATCACATATCGCCTCTTTATTTCAAAAGGAAGAAAAAGTCAGAGCTCCGGGTCGCATAGTCATAGTCGTTGCGTGCGTATCGCGATTTCCTTTGACGTCAATGGAACCACACCTAAGAATGTTTTATCCTTCGGTTTCCAAGTTCCATCATCCAACTGACTATGCAGTAATAATATTATGGTTAAAGTCGACAGTATAAATGCAGTGCATTAATGCATAAGGTAACATTCATAACATCAACAATTTCTTCCTTCCTTTTCCATTTAGCATTTTCACTACTAGCGATTGCCACTTGCTACTTTACGTGTAATCACATTCACTCACACCGCATTCAAGAAGAACTGACATGGTGGTGGTCTGGATTTGTAAAAAAATTATGATAATGACGACTGATGATTAGATGCAAGGCCTAAATTCCTATCATGAACACCATGAGTTTATTATGAAAAATAAAAACAAAACGGATTTTTCCTTTAAGTTTTCTCAAGACGCCCCAATAATTATGGAATAGAGAAAGAGAATGAAAAATCAGTCAGAGAGTATAGTTTTGTCAGAAAACTGAAATCAAGACCAGGAGTTGGCCATTGTTTTGGGCTTGTGTCAACAAAAATACACATTTTTATACTAAATTTGCAGAGTGATGGTGTGTGTGTATATGCACAACTAAACACTTGCATTTAGCATACCTACATGAGTGTGTAAATTTGCAAATCCAATATCTGCAAACTATAGAGCTTCGTGCCTATTTTACCTGTTGTCAAATAATATGCTTCTTGTGATACAGGGTGATGGGTTGATGTTGTGCTGTTCAGTGTTTTGTTTTTTACTGACGCAAACATCACATGCTCCATGCTCCCATGAAATGCACATGTTTTCCAGTATCATATGATGATCATGATCATCACCACACACAAAGGTATTGTGTTTTACCATTTTGATGATCTATCAAGGTCATTAAAATTTTTTTGCTCTTAAGGAATATTAGTAAGGACGGCTGTTGTTATTCTTGTGTTCAAATTGCCAAATGAAGTTCTGTCTTCACTGACAACAGAAGGAAATATATTTTAATATAGGGCACGACCAAAAATGTAAAGAAAATACAAACAGGATCTGTTTTTAGCCTGGGAAGAGTGGGGACTTTTTGTTTCTCATTTGACTGGAAACGCAATTTTTGATTTATGTAACACCTTTCACCTTTCAAAATCTTATTTCCAATTCTATTCAAACGCTCATTCATCTATCGTCTGTCGGCTCGTAACAAAATTCTACTGCTGCAACGCGCACACACAACTCACATCACCCATAAAATCTTTTGACACCGGTGACCGTACCGGATTGATAATGTGTGATGGAAAATGGAACTCGTAACACACAACTTGTACTGATTATCAATACATTATCGTTCAATACTGTATGCTTCAAGTGATGAATTCAAAACTGGGTACTCAGGATGTGATTGTTGTAAGCACCAGGTGCCTGTAAGTGCCCGGTGCCCATGGGGCACTGTGCGTTTTTCATATTCACAACCCAAGCGTTCCATTGCATTGTCATCAATGTCTTCGAAAATATATAAAGAAATTACGCTGCGCTAGTGGTATTTGATACTGTATATCATCGATAACCGAATCGATTACCGACGATGACCATTTTCGTCACATGTGCATCATGGAACTTTCCAAATTCTAGAGTCGACATTTAGCTATGATTGACGATCGTGAGTCGTGATAGCTTCGTTAGAACTGTGAGAAAAGAGGGTGCTTTAGCAAGAGTAGTATTTTTAATACAAATATTTCAATCTCATTAAAAATGTTATCTGCAGTGAACCACGACTATTAATGTATGTTAGTCATCATATACTCATCACTGTTCAGTGTGCACTGCGCACTGGGTTGGACCCTGGACGAAAGTTTGTTGTGGTTGCATGAAACCTAAATAAAAATGGCGACAATTTGACTGGCGTGGCCTGTTTCTAACCCAAGCAGTTATAAAAGAAGATCGATTGACTAATCAATTCGCGTAGTTGACCATGTTTTCAACATAGTGTCATCATGAAACGATCCACCTCGTGGCATGCGACCTATTTGCTGTGATGATAACATTCAATAAACTAAACGTACGAAAAAATGATAACAAGAGAGAGAGAGGGAGAGGGGGAACTGAATCGAACACTGAATAATAACTTGCAACACTCTCAAGGTATGAAACTGATGACGCACAACAACTCGCTGTTTGTTTGTTTTTATCTCCTCAATTTTTAGTTTATTGTTAAATTTAATTTTTAAATTAAAACTGTCTTATGTACTTTTCCATAAAAATCACGAAGTTTGCATATGATACGTAATTAATTATATAAGACAAATACCTACATAGCTTACGACAATGACAATTAGGACAAATGAATGTTGAATATTTATATGAAAGTAGAAAATTTACGTTCCACTGTCACACTACCAAGTAGGCATATTTTCAAAGAATTAGCAGAAATTACTTGGTTCCAGTTTGTCTGCGCCAGCAAACAACTTGTATATCCTTTAAAAGATATATATTTTTTTTTAGTTTTGTTTGGCCTTTCCCCTCTCTTTATGCCCCTACAGTTGGTTTCAGTTCAGAGTTCAGTCAGATCAATTAAACGAATCATGTCAAAGGATTTTTAGTCTGTGCTGTGCTCGTTAATAATAGCTACAAAGAAACTTTACTTTTTTATCCATGCAAGTTGAACCCTCATTAAATTATAAATTATAGATAATGTTCAATCAATTAATAATGCTGCCAAGCCCATTCATGACGATGATGCTCTTTCCTCAGCCTAAGGCAACAACTTTGAAAAAAATGTCAAATGTCCAGCAAAGCAGATAGATAGGGAGATAGGTAAATACGTATGTATGACATGTGATAGAAAGTTTAACCGATCGACCAGAGTTCAAAACTGATAATTAACAATGCATACACAAGTATATACTACGATCAGTGAGCTCCATTTCAAAAAGTTGTATGCGGTTAATTAATTTAACTTAATAATAATTATTATTATCTGTTGACAATGTGTATGTAAGTTCATCTTTTTATCTTTCTATAAGACTGTGCAGGCGCAACTGACACAAGACAAAATTGGGATTATACCCTTTTTACTATCCGTTGCTTCTTGAGCAGTCACGCAACTGGAAGGTGCTTAAAAAAGAAGGAACTTTTAATGGACATTTATTCAGATTAATCGAATAATGATGTGCAGTTTGCTGATAGTACTAGTGTGTATAGGATATGTATAGGACAGATAACCTCATAATACCATCATTTGTTCTAGCTTCGCTTTTTGATAATTTTTATGTAGTTGAGAATTTCTTTGCACTTTGCAATGACTTACTTCACTCACTGATGATGACTTGACATTTATGAAAAAAATACTGTTCACTTGACATAACGGTACAGTTTTCAAGTGGGAACCACACTGAACCAGACAAACTTGCCTGTCAGTTTGATTTTAAAATTGATGATTTTTTGAATTTTTTCTCGTGATTATAGCTTTAGACTGGAATATGTCTGGTACTGGTGGTCTTGTTACTGATGAGAGATGCTTTATGCTAAAAGAGAGAAATGAAAAAATATCACATGCTAAATGAAATGAGAAAGTTGGAGCCGAAAAGATGAAATATTCCTTGAGTTAATAAGCTCTGTTTTACATTGGACATTCATTTGGTTGGATAGGTACGTATTACGTATGTATAAATATGTTAAGAAAATATGTAGATTATTGACAAGTTGTTGACTGAAACAAAATTGTCGGGTTCATTTTTGTGGAACGAAAATAGACATACATATACGAAATATATATAATGGACAATGTAAATACATACACATACAATCATGCAGGAATGTATGCAATTATTATTACAAACAACCACCATAAAATGATAACCGTTTTCTTGTAGTGTAACTTTTATTGAGAAGGAGAGATGCTGAAATCCAACTTTACTCATCCTAATAATAATAGTTAAAGAATTACGGACAAGTCACACTTGTAGCATTTACGCAAGACAAGAAGGCTACCAACTTGCTGATTATTTTCATTATCGCCCATATATATAAGGATGGCGGATCAGAGGCTGGTAGATCAGTCTACTTCTTCTTCGCGTCCAGTAACAACGTCGACGCCTGAGCGTCCCACGTCTTCAGATTCTCCAAACTCTGAAATATCTTCTACAGAAGGGGTAAAGTCAGTTACTCCATGTGTTAATTCTTCATTGAATTCTGTTATTCCTAATGCAAAGTCAAATTGCAACAACGAGGGTAAATTAACTTCAGAAACCAAGAGTGAAGGTGCCTTAAATAGTAAGAAGTCAGTCTTAGTAGATAGTGAAACCAGTGGTGCCTCTGCTGTCTCAACTGAAACTGCAGCTTTAATTGTAAAAGAGCTTGAAAAGTTTGATCCTTCTACGCCCGACGAGGAGATTTCTCCTCTCAAAAATAAACCCAAAGACACTAAAATATCCGATAATAGCTTTCTAACTAAATTAGGCGAATACATGGAAGTGCACACAGTTGTAAGTTTCTATTTCTAATAATAATTGTTTCAAATCGTTGTTTGAGTTAAAATGTTCATAGCCAACGGTAAGGTGTGTCATCTGAAATAATGCTGATTTTGTTTCTTCTTATAGCACCCCGTCATAAAGTCCTTCTTGGTGGGGTCCATTTCAGGAACATGTTCCACAGTATTGTTCCAGCCATTGGATCTTCTCAAAACAAGACTGCAGACACCACCAATCAGGTAAATTTTATCATGAATTCATCCGCAATTGTCATTTGTAAAAAAAATCTGACATTTGTGTCACTCAAAAGATGTAAGAATCAGTACTACGAGCAGAGTTTATTTCATTCAATGGCTATTTTAAAATACCTACTTAGAATTTTTATAACGATTTTACTAATCCCGAGATTTTTCCTCTTCTTTTGGCAAATTTTTGCCAGTTTTGTAAATTTCATGTTGATCTTACTTGAGAGAGATGTGATGATGAGATCATGTTGATGACATTGAGGAAAGAAAGAAAAATGTGCGTTGTACGTGTTCGTGTGTGTAACGTGTAACCCTTCTTCAGCACCTCCTCACACTTGTTAACTTCTTCTTGACACAGACATGGTGCTCCAGCAACGGCAGCAGCACTAAGATCTACTGGCGTTGCAGCCGCTGCCGCAGCAGCAGGTCCTAATGGTGCCCTTACCGTCCTTGCACATATCATCCGGGATGAGAAGTTGCGTGGACTTTGGAAGGGCATGACTCCCGTAAGTTTTGAAACTTTTAACGATGGCAAAATGTCTCATGTTCACATATATAGCGCATTAATTTTTGTTTGACACTTGTTCTGTTTGTTTTTTAAATTTACATAGTCCCTCACCCGATGTGTTCCCGGAGTAGGTCTGTACTTTGCTTCCATTCATGGTCTCAAAATCGCTTTCGATATAAATGGCGAACCAACCCCATTCCAGTCCGTTATGCTTGGGGTCACTGGTCGCTCTATAAGTGGGGTCATGATGATACCGTTTACAGTTGTGAAAACAAGATTTGAGGTGAGTTATTTGCAGCATTGCTGCTACTGCTTTTTCAAAATTGATTCCTTCCCGATCCGACCATATAAAATAGACAAAATGGTAATATCCTTAATCAGTTGGGTACTGTTCATTTCTATTTTTATCCTCAATTTTTCAATAATTATTTCTTAATGGTGTCATTATGTCTATACTTTTCCTTATTCAAACTTTAAGCTAAGCATTATTTTTTTTTATTCATATAAACTGCTTATGAACTACTACGGACATTGTCGTATTTTTCGTTCATACCTAATTGTCAGGCACCTACACGGACTTACTTAATGTTTTTAGTTTAGTGCTAGGCATATACACACACATGTGGCATCAAAAGACTAGGTATATTTTTATCTTGTTTTTTAAAAATTACTTAGAATGAATGGTTCTGTTTGTGTTATCCAAAACGTGGCAAGCTTGTTTTAAAGATAAGGAAAGGTCAGACCAGTATGCGTAAATGTGAAATGACAGAGTTCGTGGTCAACACCATCAAACTTTTCACATCTCTTGCCCTTTTGAAACTGCTGTCATTTTATTTTGATTCATTAATACTTAAGATACTCATAGATATTCGATAACAGTAGTGATGGTCGTATTTTCAAGAGAGAAAAAATGAGATGAAATGCGAGATGATGTAAGCGCTCTTTATAGATCAAACAGTAACGTCCTCTTCCATATAGGATGTGACATGATTATGAATGAGTCTTCTTCATATTACATAATAGAAGATTTATTGATTGATCATAAATTAGTCTTGATTGTTTTTTTGGGTTAACTAACTGGAGTATTATAACATAAAAGTATATGTGCATTCATACCAATTTTGATTTAGTACTTCATGGAAAATTGTTCTTGTCCTACAGAGCACAGTCTACAATTACGGCAGTATTCGCGAAGCCCTTCTCAGTATCTACCGGAAAGAAGGTTTCCGGGGTCTCACGTGTGGTCTCATGCCTACTTTGCTGAGAGACGCTCCTTTCTCTGGTCTCTATCTTCTTATGTACACCTCCACAAAGAAGGCAGTTCCACAGGAATGGATCGAGTCGACAACATTTGGCCCTTACGTTCGTTTTTCATGTGGGGTCGTCGCTGGTATTGGTGCTAGTCTCATTACACAGCCTGCTGACGTGCTCAAAACCAAAATGCAACTGTATCCTGACAAGTTTCATTCCATTCCGGGGGTTGTAACCTATGTGTATAAGGTAATTACAAGACATGATCACTTAGGTTTTAAGTCAACTTTGGTTGCTTGCTTCATCAATTTCACTACTCACCCACTTACCCCATGATTCCATTGTGTCTGCAAAAATCACCACAAGATGCTGTCATTACTCATCATCATACAGTCTACAATTTTTTACACGTATTTCGTTTGATTATCATTGCAGAAATATGGTGCTCAAGGATATTTCAAAGGTCTCCTCCCACGCATGGTTCGCCGAACGCTAATTGCTGCCATGTCGTGGACTGTGTACGAACAAGTGATGAAAAGCATTGGACTCAAATAATGTCAAGGTAGGCTTCCGACATTTTGCTGAAAAATTGCATCCACATTGTGGTATATATGTATATCATGCTGAAACTTAACATGCTCATTTTTTTTTGCTTTTCAGATAGTTTATAATGACTTCCTATGACACTTTGGAGTTTGGAATATGCCTTTTAATTCGGATGGACGAGGATAAAACATGGCCTTTTATGTTTTCGAAGAACTAATTTATTTGTTCAATACAATTTTAATCTGCATGAGCTTGTGGTTTGTGAATTTTACTGGAACACTTACGAACTAAGTATATTATTAGTTTGTGAACTAAGTATATTACACAGTGGACTGACAAGTAAAAATATAAGCTATGTAACTTTATGATTAATGATTTAGAAATAGAAATAATCCTGTAATCGACGAATGATGTCTTTGTTGATCATTATAAAATACAATTTTATAGCATTATATTGTGTATTGTTAGCATACTTACGAGTCAATAATCCCTACTTTGTTTCAGTGTACAACTCTGTTTTTATCTTTTTTATTTTTTATTGAAGATGTACAAGCTAAGAGAAAGTAATTAAACCATTATTATTTGTCCATTTTAAGGTAAAACAACTGCTTGTGCCATAATACTGTTTCAGTAGTAGTACGATTTTTATTTTGAAATGAAAAACAAAACAGAATTTGTCAGTGCATTTGTGCATTTATTACAACTCAAAATGTTTTTCTAATTAAATTAATTTTAAGTAGTTTTTTAGTCATCATTGTGCATTGCTAAATGGAAAAGAGGTCGGTGCTGGCCACTTTGACCTCTTGTTAATTAATTTTCAGTGCAGCAGTAAGAAACAGCACATTTTGGCAAGCAGACAGCAGATAACTGAGTATATATATTTTTCAATGACGCGAATAAATAAAAGAATATCAGTTAATGATATAAATGAATATCCCCATCAATATTTATAAAATACATGCTTTATTTTTATGTTCACTTGCATTATTTTTATTAACAAAATGTATCACTGAAACGGATTTTTTTATCATAAGTAAAATCGGTAAAATATCTTGGAATATTAGCCACTTGATTATTTAGCTCATCATTCTCATCAGCGTTATCCAAGTAGCGCGCAGCGAACCAAATCAAATTTGAACTTGAACAGTTATTGTAACGAGCCATTCATAATTAATGCCTTCCATACATATCCGTTATTACTGAAAGTGAAATGTCAAGCTTCAACTGCATTCCTATGATGCCAATCTACCACATATTTCACTGATAATGAAGCGTCTAATTGTATCCTACATCAACATGATGACGTCAAAAAGAATTCCGCTGCGCTGGTATCTATCCTTGACTTTAGGTAAAAAGCATGCTCCCTGAATACCGGAAGGAAATAATGAACTGAAAACGGGTGCTGCATTAACAGGAATGAAACCTTGAATTGCATTTTGCATTGCTTCAACTTCCTTTTTATAAACAATGCGCCAAGAAGTCCACCAGATAATAATCGAAATCAAGACTAGTGCATGAATAATCAAATGTCAAATGAATTAATTATTGATTGATCGAGAAGTATTATTTTTGTAAAAATAAACCACAGACCGACACGACGACGACACAACACAACAACGTATTGAATGATAATGTTTACTTGCAGGTAATTATGTCAACTCATATTCATATCATAAAAAATAGTTTTCTTGGGAGAATTTTAATGTTTTGTAAAATATTATTAAAATTTTGAAGGAGTTCCAGATTAAAAGCGAATGGTTACGCTACAATTTTATGCAACTTGAATACTTTAAATAGCTGTCGCTAAACGTAATTGATTAGAATTAAAAAAACATAGTAATTTCATTCAGGATATTCTTTCGTATTAAATTAAAATGAAGAGCAAACAAGGATTAACAGTGCTTTAGAATCACGATAATAACGAATGAGTGACAATGATGCATACAGGAGAGCATTTTCCAAGAATGCTGCAGAATTAAATAATTGAAAGCATTATGAATTGCGACCTATGACTCATATAACAATGAATGACATGCCATGACATGGATCTGCTGGCGAAGGGAATCTACTCAAACCGTGCACATTAGATTAACAAAAGAAAAAATCCGAACTCGTGCAAAAAAAATAATTACGCTTTCCTTGCGAAATGAAATAGTAGTTTTGTCTTTGCCATTCATAAAGCTCATTTAAACTGTTTATCATTGGCCATGTGATTAGTAATCTGTGAAAAATTCATAACTACCAAACAGAATAGTGCGACCAAAAAGTATATGCTCCAGGTGAGGCTCGAACTCACAACCCCGGCATCACTCATGCACAAATACTGATTATAAGTACCGTGCGCTAACCAATTGCGCCACTGGAGCACATTCAATGATGCCAGCAGATTTTTCCTGCATAGACTTCTCACGGTTTCTCTCCTACCTTTTCCATACTAAATTGTATGGCGGAGTATTGAGCAGCACAAGAGAACCGACAATTCCATACAACTAAACTCCCCTTTTGTCTTCTTGGCCATTTCATAGTGGCAGACAAATTTAGTAGCCACTCAAATGCAAATAATTTCCAAACAAAAAGAAAACAAACCCGCATCAACTCAATTCTCAAGTCATATGATAATTCCGTCTTTCTATCCCAACCCAACTGAAGCCCAAGAGACTGTAAAGATAAGGAGTCTGAAAGATAATTTTTAGAGATGTTTTCTGGAACTGCTCCGCGAGCAAATCCCCTTATCTCGCTAGTCGCTAGCTAGACTGCTAATGCGCCTGAATGATGATGATGCACTTTGATAACTAAAGGTTGGCAGTTCTCTAAGTTCGCCACACACAGATACAAACATGTGTGGCACAATAAAGCAAACGGGCAAACAAACTGTATAACTAATCTTTCAAGGTAAAACAAGTTTGTAAAAACTAACACAACCGCAAGAAGCGGTCAACAGATGAGCTAAAACCTAAAAACGTGTGCACTTGTGCAGGACGGAGACGGAACCCATAATGTAGAAAGAACAGCTTTTGAGTAAGTACTAGAATTCAAGTTCAAAAGTAAAACCACCCCAATTACTAATAGAACAAATATCGCACCTAAAAAAGATTTAAAAGCCCTTCCTTTTATACTTCGATACAAAACTTGTGACAATTTTAATAGTAAATTGCCACAAATTAAGATCCTCTCCTTTTCTTCAACAAAATAATCATTACCACACATAAGTTTAATACCAAAAAACCGAAATTACCCAGCAGCATATAACGAAGCAATCCAATCCTGAAGGTGGAAAAACACTGAGGATGGATGTAACTGATGCTAGCAAGTGATTTTTGTTGACGACGAAAAGCTCAGAAAAAGTAGTTCATTCATGCAATGTAATGCAATTACATAATGCCATGCAAAGCAAACAGTTCAGTAGCCAACAACATTATTATAAGCACGCAGTCACGCAGATGTGAGGAGGAGAAATAACAAAAAGAGCAATGCAATCGAGTTTCGAGCTGGATTGGACGACCGAAAAGTGAAAGGATTAAATGTTATGATGTTTACGTATATACATACATACATACATAATACATATTTACTTAAAAAAACATAGATGCATACAATGCATGAAGCGAGAACCATACTATGCAATGCAAAGTATGCATTGTGCACAGTGCACACTGCACACAATTAGCACAACGCTGCGCTGCTTGCTTGCACGATGATTAAGGCAAGGCAAATG
>JAHZMZ010003886.1:0-10445 GCA_027743805.1 Lepidocyrtoides sp. E14 | reverse complement strand
TGAATTGACTATTAAGCATAATTTTGAATTTATAGCATTACCTTCAATACAGTGGAAATCAACTGCGGAGGCTCCGGCTTGTTTTTGATTATGACCACCGACTCCTCCGCTAGGGACACGCAGTCATCAGAAGTTGTTGCCGGACTCGGAGATACTCGAGCCTTTTTAACACTTTCTCTCATAAGTCTCCTATGAAATTTATGACAAACAGAACTGTGTATATAAATCCTAATTAAAAAGGAAATTAAAAGGAAAATATTCCAGGTAGCGTCTCTCATTACTTTGCCTTTCTCTGCATAATCTCCTGTGCCTCTGGATAATCTCTAATTACATCATTTAGATCCGCTTTGTTCAAAACAAAAAGGTTCACAAAACCGGCAGCTCTATGGAAAATAACAGCCTATAAACCGAAAAGCGAAAGCCTCTACGGAGAGCATGAAAATATGATGTTTTTTCAAATGAAGGTAAACATTTACCCTTAATTATATTTCTTTTGTACTTAAATGAAAATGTAAAAATATGTCGTATCCAACGGCAGTTAACAGGGAGATAGCCTTACTGAAGAAAGAGCACCAATCTACTAGGGTAGATTAGCTCTATACATTTAGAAATCCTGTGTGGATGAACTGGCAGGAGTTGTACAGCATTCCACGCTGCGACTAAGTAGACAAAAGTTACGCAAATTTAACTATCGTGTAAAAATGTTCCTTTTTATCAAATGTTGCGACTACAAATGTTACTGATTTATGATGCAATTCAGACAACAAATACAGAGTTTGCATCTTGTAAGTAACTGTAACAATTACGTTTTTCTTCGAGCAATTTATTTTTAAGATTGATAACTGTCGTTATAACAGCATAGTACTCTACAACTGCATACTTTAATGCTTTCCACAATATTTTGACAGTGCTCATTGTTGATAAAATCACGCCCAGCGCATCTATGTACGATTTATAAAATTATAGAATTATCGTACCCTAGCAAATTGGTGCTCTTCAGTAAGACTATCTCCCTTTAAACTGCCGTTGAATACTACATGTTTTTACATTTTCGTTTAAGTAGAGATGAAATATAGTTAAAGGTAAATTTTTACCTGTATTTGAAAAAACATCATATTTTTATAGTCACCATACAGGTTTTCGCAACGAGTAGCATTATAATATTCTTTAAAGGTTGTAATATGGAAAAGGCAAAAAGAAGAAAACAAATTACATCACCATATTATATTTTAAGTAAATAGAATAGACAATGAAATTATAAAATCAGGTTTACACGGCATCCTAAAAATAATAAGATAGGCATATTATAGAACATTCAATCACAGAAAATTTTACAAAATTATAATGGAATCACATCAAGAATAAAAGTAAAGTATTTTTTGTCGGAAGCAGTAGTAGTATAATATATATACGTAATGAGCAATCTTAATTCTACTTTCGCCAATCTGCATTGTTGTTGATGAAGTTGCAAGCAGTCCTTAATTCTCACTCCAAGGGAAAGTAGTATAGAGTCCTTTTAATAACACGGGTGAAAGTGGCATTGTCTTGCCTTGAAGCTTTTTCATGTATATTCTTCTATTCTTTAAAAGGCAAATGGGAAACGTAGCAGTAGCATACTGTTAAACGTTGTTGGAAACAGTTTGTCTGATACAAATTATGCTCACCCGTTCAGGCAATAATTATATTGAACCGACGGGGGGGGGGGGTCATTCAATCACAGAAAATTTTACAAAATTATAATGGAATCACATCAAGAATAAAAGTAAAGTATTTTTTGTCGGAAGCAGTAGTAGTATAATGTATACGTAATGAGCAATCTTAATTCTACTTTCGTCAAAAATATTTCCAATCTGCCTTGTTGTTGATGAAAGTTGCAAGCAGTCCTTAATTTTCACTCCAAGGGAAAGTATAGTATAGAGTCCTTTTATAACACGGGTGAAAGTGGCATTGTCTTGCCTTGAAGCTTTTTCATGTATACTCTTCTATTCTTTTAAAGGCAAATGGGAAACGTAGCAGTAGCATACTGTAAAACGTTGTTGGAAACAGTTTGTCTGATACAATTATGCTCACCCGTTCAGGCAATAATTATATTGAACCGACGGGGGGGGGGGAGAAATGTTCCAGTATCGGCTACTCAGTTATATTTGTTATTAAAAAGATTAAATTTTCTGGTTACACTTAAATTGATTATTTTGATCACAGCCATACATTAACATGGAAAATGCCTTCTTTTCCACTTAAGCGATTTTTCAATAATACCTATATCTGGTTTGACAAGCATGTAATCGAAAAAGTAGGATCCATAAATAAATAGGACAGTAGTGTAAGAGCCGTGTAGAGAGATGGTTAAACGTTTTAATTAGATAATGAACGAGCTATAGTTTGCCAAGCCGTGTGTGGAAAAGCAGGGCATTTTTAGACACTGTAAGGTTAGAGGAAGGTCACGCAACATTATTCATTTTAATATGCAGCAGCATCGAATCCGAAAAGGCCATAAAAACTTGTTTTCTGTCACAAGATGTGGGTTCTTGTTCTGACGTGTGTGTATGCATGTTGTTGAGGTAAACTGAATTCCACTGCATAACCTTTTAAAATGACTTCTGAACATTGAGAATACCCAGAGACGATTGCCGCATAATAGTGTGTTTACTTGAAAGAAACTATATTCCATTCTAAATTATTTCAATAACATTCTCATTCTTCTTGAATATAGGGATTGAGAAGTGCAATAAAGCAATGTTTTGTAAAAACTATAAAAACTCATATGCCAATGTAAGTATACTTTACACTTTCTATCGTACGTGACTTGGGAGGTAGATTATGTTATTTCACCTAGTCATTGATAAGATGGGCATAGCATAGCATGATAGACCACAATAGGTTGCGACTCAAGGATACGGAAAGTTCCCGAGAACAGCGTACCTTTTTTCCTTTTTTCATCAAATATCTATTACAGTCCCCTTCCATATCTCAGAAATGGTTCAATAATATACTTTCTGTACTTTTATCGCTCTCATGTATCTTGTTTTTTTTCTCCTTTCTTTCCTTATAAATTTCAGCACATATGTTCCCGTTCTTACAAACTTACCTTTCTGCACACAAAGTCTGCTGGCAAAATGATGATTGACCGAAGTTTCACAACTAGGTCCCGGAGAAATGCAGTTTCGCAATTTTGAAATAGTTTTACCTTCGCCAGAGTCTCTACGTGTATGTTCAAGGCGATTTCAGCTTTCATGTTTTTCGGTAGTAAATTTAATATTCTTGTTTCATCTAGAAATATGAACAAATGAGAGAAATGCACTTTTAATAAAATTTTTTACATTACTCACCCCTACTTTTTTACACGAATAAAAAAATAATAATATGGTTTTGTTGACTTCTTCAGTTATAACCATCTTTACACACATTTTTCACTTTAGTCAAATTTCAAAGACCTTCTTACAAGAAGCGACAAGTAGATAAAAGGGAAATGGAGAAAGCATCTTGCAATTAAAGCAAGCATATTTTTTTCTTCGCATTTTTTTATATATAAGAATGCAATTATTTCAGGTTGATTCTCTAATATGGTTGTAATGTAAAAATTTTAATAATATTCCGTTTGAGTTTTCCATTATTTTCCTGAGTGTGCCAATTCTAATATTTACTTTGCAATGCAAATAAGTTGGCATTCATGTTCCAAGTCAAACTTCCACTAAACAAGCGGAAACTTCGATGTGTCATCAATATACCTACCTAAAGTTTTTTGTTGCTCCCAGGTATAAGACAGCCATAGCTTAACCCGATCTTGCAATCGTCCGGGGACGCCGAGCATGTGAAGATAACTAATGGTTGCCGATGTAAGAATACGATATTCTGTCTGACTCTTTGTAGCAGTGGCTATAATATCGCGGATCTACATGACAAAAAAATGAAGGAATCATAAAAAGATGGGAAAAAGTCGCATTTTCAGTGAGTCATAAGGGATCATTCAAATAGTACGTTACGCTAAAAATGGCCAAATTTTGATCCCTACCCATTCCCACGTTACGCTTTTTTAAGATTGCAGGATAGGGCACTTAACATGCGACGTTATCCTGAGCACCGACCCCCACCCTACCCCATTCTGCGTAACGTACTATTTTAATGATTCCCAAGTCATTCTATCTCTATCGTTTAATTTTTGTTCCCCCTTTTAGTTCGTTGCCCGGATTAGAAAAACACAAGAAAATATACATATCCCGCAGCAAGCTGCGAAATCACTGTATATTTACATTTATATTATGAGCGTAAAATTGTTCATTGACTATCAAAGAGTGACATAGCGCACCAACCACCACTGTGTGTGATGTAATAAAGCATTCTCCATCATATACACTTGTGGAGAAATTTTATCAAAGATGTAGAAAGGAAGTCAATCAATGTGATACTTAAAATATCAATAGGCATATTTCTTTTGTTCTCGACTTACCTGTCCGATTAAAATGGCAAAGACAAATACTCCACTAAGCCATGCAAATGTCATGAACACATACTCAAGTTCATTCTCCGGTTTTGGATTCTTTCCTATACTTGTGGCAGTCTTGGTAGCAAAGTAAAAGCAGCGTATATACCTATTGGTTCATTTCAGAGGGAAAAAAGAAAAGAATTTACAACAGTTATGCTTGCTTCAATGCCAACTTTCAAGTGGACTTACACATGTAAAACTACTACCCAAATTGCATAATTTAAGCAAACTTTTTACTGAAAGCCGTATCATTATTACTGCTATGCAGTAATAAAGTTTTTTACGAACCTAGGGAAAAGGTGAAAACTGTAAGTTTTCTAATATTATAAGTCATCCTTAAATCGGAAACGTGCTTCACCACGAGAAAAGTTTTTTCTTCTTATGCTTACTTCATATTTTTTATTTAGTGTGGCTGTGGATACTCACACTAATGTATCGAATAATGTACACAAATTTTCCCATTTACCCACATTCATACACATGCTATATATTGCTATAATGACAAACGATAAAAGCACATGAAATGAATGTGTTTCATTTTCCCGAGGGAATCTCGAGAGTTTTGTTTGAATCGCACAAATCGCAGTGACAGATATCAGAAAATGTTCCGAAAACGCTGTCGTCGTTTTCCTTGCATATTTCGATCTACGATTTGAAATTTATTAAGAAGTCCCTGAAAACCCCAAAACCTGTACAAAGCGCAAACCCGTAAGTACAATGGAGCAAGGTCAGCAATAACAACGACATGCGTTAGCACACTGTATTTCGAATTGCAAAGGTGAGTGACTGTCAACGTCAATTTGCCATTCAAATTATAAATTATCGGACGCACCCTGAAGCATAATGCTGGCATAATTATTGTGGTGGAAGCAGAATCGACAAATTGAATACCGTTGAAATAAAACCGTGACATGGGGGGAGGGGAGTCTGAAAAAAAACGATTTTTTGCGAGACTTTCTTTTTGAATGGCCCCTTGCAAACCTTCATTTCTCTTTCATTTTTTAACAAAATGTTCTCATGTTATACGAACAAAGTGCCCAGCGCACCGTTTAATTTTGGAACGATGTCATTATAAACTTTGATATTCCTCATTATGAAACAATTTGTGATTTGTCTTGAATTCCGTAGAGAAAGTTTGCAAATATTTGAAAATGATTAATAAGTTTAGCTTCGATAGATAAAATATCCCTCTCCACTCGACTCTCATACTGCTTAAGAAAATCAAGTCTTTCAAGCACATAATGTTCCAGCCAGCCTGCCAGCACAACAAAGTATACAAAGGGATTCGACGATTTACATTTTTTTTACTTTATACCATAAAAAAAATAAAGTACTTGGAAAAACTAGTCTTCATCTTTATCTGTTGTTTTACTCTATGGGATTTTAAACAACATATTAAGTAAAATGCGAAAGCATCCTTTGATCATTGAGGGTTAACGGAGCCTGGCCTCGGGAAACTTTGTCCAAGCGACAAACAATATTTTTTAGATCGCAATTTGCAAATGGGACAGGCGCAAGACGCCATGGTAAAAAAGATTGCATTATTTGATGTTTCTTCTTTCCCTACGTTCTTTGAACTTAACCACAAAACAAACACAATCAATCTTTTATCATTCAAATTTGTTTTGGTTATAATGTTGCCAAGTTATACATTTATTCACTATATAGCGATTACTATGAAATTTCCAAGGATTCTTAAAAAAATATTTTAAAAATCACTTTGCTGTTTACGTACGCATTCCCGTGACCATCAAATGTCCATGTTGTAGTTCCAATTCCTTCCCAAGTTGACAAAGCGTAGTAGCTACAAGCCACCATGTGTATCATGTATAACATGTACAGACACGTATGAAAAATCCTGGCTCTGTGAGGGTGTGCCAAAAAGGTATCCAATTGTCTAAATAGCTCCCAGAATGTCTGTACCTGGATTTTTTAAAAAGCATTACAACAATTTATGTACATGCATCATCGAATGCCTCGGTACAATGAAGTTAAATCTCGAGTAGAAAATTCTTAAGTGCTACACTCTTGTCTCGCGGCCTATCTCAATGCCTGATCTAAAGAATGTGGTAGTTGAGTGTTAAACCCCCCGCACATAACATCCTATTGTTCTTAAAATTCAACCATAGTCGTATGCACACTTTTTGTGTAAAAAGATCACTATATCCAATGAACTGAATAAGCGCACAATTTAGTTATGTAAATATTTGTACTTGCGAACCAAAGATTACGAATTACGGTTTCGAGAACTTTATTGTTCTTAAAATACATGCTATTTATTGCTGTCGTACTTTCTTTTCTACTGTTGGTATGCTAAATAAATAGAAAACAGAAGAAAGCACAAGAGTAGTTTGACTTTAAGGATGAATTATTAACCTCGCGTTTATACCGTTTCACAGTATTCTTTCATGAGATTTCCGACACAGCCAGAGGCGGATTGTCTTTTATAATATTTATGATCTCTCATATAGACTAGAAGATGTAAGTCAATAAAATATTGTTTACTTTGAGAATCCTGGGAAGACGAAAAAGTGGATAGTTTTTGCCAAAAAATGTTGCAGCAATGTCAGCCGGAAATAGTGCCACTATATCAAGCTTCAGAACAAAAAAAACTTTGTTAATATTTAATGACATGTTTTCTAATCTTCTAAACAAGACATAATTCAATGTCAGCCGGAAATAGTGCCACTATATCAAGCTTCAGAACAAAAAAAACTTTGTTAATATTTAATGACATGTTTTCTAATCTTCTAAACAAGACATACTAAACCATTTGTGCACAGAGAAGAAGGAAATGCATGTAATACATCTCTACTGAATTTGTTTTTTTACAGTGTCAACCGCTCTTACTTTGAACTGAGTAGTTCTCAGGTAGCTCCACAATGTCTCCTTGGGCTCTTTTACCCAAAACCCATTCTGAATGAATTTCACATGCGGTTTGAATACCAACAAGTCAATTAGGTACACAATATCTGCAAGGCAGTCAAAAACAAGCCAGGTTTTTTCGTTGTTTTCCGTTTGGTACGGAAAAATCACTCTTAGTGGAATAACACATGCATTATATAAGAAAACGATGCTGACAATCAAAAGCCACCCAATATAGACAGAACCTGAAAAACAAATAAAAGGCAGATGGTTTATTCGAGCGGAAAGGTAAAAAGGACCTACAAGTCTGCAGTTTCAAAACTGCAGTAACAACCTCCAAAAAACTGGCCTGGTATAAAGATAGATTATGCACCAGCAATACTACTGACTTAAAAATTTTAAAAGCAAGAAGGAAATGGCTTTGATCTATGAGTATTATTGGCTGGCTAGTTTGAAGTGCACTTTCACTCGAGATCAAAGCTAAAAGCAGTATTGACTTAACCAATTACTACTGCTACCTCATAAGTTTTTAAAAAAACAAGGTCAGAAAACGTTTTTATCCAATCCACCCACAAAATCAAACATTTATTTAACTAGGGATTTTTTTATATGTAGCATTTGGTCCAAATGATTTGGTGTATCAATGACTTACTTTGTGGATCTAATAATATAGTTGCATGAAAGGAAGGAGAGCAGATGTGTTAGATTTTTAGCAAAAGTTCCTTTCATTTTTTCCGTTAGAGATTTACGCCTGGAGTCTTCAAATTCAGAGGGATCAGGAGACGCCAATTGCCTTAGCCGATCCAATAAAGTTGGTTCACCAGTCTTTGATTCCTCTGTGTATATTATGTAGAATTCAATTAGATGGTGAAAATATAATTTAGTTTCCAAACTTTTCCATGTTTTCATGCTGTAAAACTTTGTATCTTTGTGTCATCATGATGAAACAAGAATGATATACAGCTTCATTTGGAGTTGCAGTAATTTTGTTGTGAAATAGCTTTGGCAAGGGTTGTGATTGCTGTCAGCAATATCATAATACTACTACTAAAAATATCTTGCTTTTAGGTATTTTGTTTTGGTTTTTGTTTCAAATATGTCTGCAAATGGCATTGAAAATCCTAGCAGACAAGCTGCGTGGAAAATACTTTTAAATCGCATTACTAAAGTTTGTCTTGTTTGTCAATGGTAATTTAATTGAGGCATAGGATAATGGAGCCACATGGTCTGCTCAACGGACTTTGTTTGTCGACCCTTCATTTATTCTTCATTTACTGCTCGAAATATTTTTATTTCATTTTAACAAAATGAATAGACTAACCAGGCTCAGAATCTTCAGAGGACGGAGTTGGTGGCTGCTGAATTTTTTTCTTTGTTCGTATCGTTCTTGCACTGAATGCTGCTGCAAGGGCTCTGAGTCTTCTCTCCAAATCCTCCGCTTGGATTTCATTTAATCTGTACGGGATCAGGAAATACATGCCTACACAGATACGAATAATAGTACTACAGACAGTATATAAACTGTTTGGGAAATTTGAAATTCAAATTTGGTCTAGATCACTTTTGAAGAAACCCCCATTTTCTCAAGTCACCAAATCATTTAAATTTATAATGTCCATATGTGTGGTTTGAAAGCAAACGAAACTAATGTGGCTTTTAAAGATAAATTTAAAATTTTCATTGCTATTTTATACCATAGTACTTACTTTCCTTCCTCGCTAATGGCCTTACGAAAACTCTTGGGACTTTTCCCTTGTCTTCGTGTCAAGTTTGACAAGAAGTCCACTTGACCCACACTTTTGGCTTTACTTCGCGTAATGACACCACCCCTATGTTTTACCTCATCTACCATTAAAACTTCACTAGTACCACCATTATTACCGCTGGTCTTCTTACTTCCATTACAACCACCAGCTTCAGTAGAAGATTCAAAAGAATGCATTGAAGGTGAACTTTCACTATTTTCTGAGGAGAGAACATTCTCAGCAGCAATATTACTACTACTGGCATTAGCATGATTGTCACCGTTTACTGGTTCCTCTTTTTCAATATCGAAACCAACACTTTTCGTCTTTTCCGTTGTACTTGCACTTACGTCTGTAATGACACCACCCCTATGTTTTACCTCATCTACCATTAAAACTTCACTAGTACCACCATTATTACCGCTGGTCTTCTTGCTTCCATTACAACCGGCTTCAAAAGAATGCACTGAAGGTGAACTTTCACTATTTTCTGAGGAGAGAACATTCTCAGCAGCAATATTACTACTACTGGCATTTGCATGATTGTCACCGTTTACTGGTTCCTCTTTTTCAATATCGAAACCAACACTTTTCGTCTTTTCCGTTGTACTTGCACTTACGTCTGACCGAAATCCCAGATCTTCTTCTGCTGCTGATAGCACAGGTGCATACTCGTCTACAGATACTGCTGGCAATGGGAAAACTTTCTTTTTTGAAAGTTCCTCCTGCATTTCTTCCTCACCAGTATCAGTATCTTTCCTTCTGCTCATTTTGACAGTTTTTTCCCGTGTCACTTCTTGCGAGTTACAATGTTTGACTATTGAATTAAGTACTGAGGAACATCTGCTGTATTTTCTAACCAAAAAAGTGTGGTGCCAGATTTCTTACGGATGATTCTTTCTGAAATTGACAGTGCAATGTCTGTCTACTCATCAATGTCTTCTCACACAATGTTCACTCACACCGAACAACACTGGCTGCTCTCTTCCTCTGGTAGAAAATGCCAATTGCAGCAGAAAAAGGTTGGACATCAATAAACGGTTTTTCTTTTTTCGCCCGGAATTCTATTATATTGGTTTTTCTTTCTCTCTGTTGAACGCGTTCACGTTTTGCTAATTTCCGTACTAGAGAAAGTGGCTTTAACTGGAAGAATAAATAGACTACCGGAGATGAAATTGTTGGTGTCCTTGAAAGAAACCAATTTTTATATTTACTGCTAAACTTTACAAGGAAAAAACGTTCATATTTATGGCTATAACGAATCACTAACACATATATTTTATGAAAATAGTGAAATGTAGGACATCATCACAAGTAGCGTATGCTGCTGCTGGAATATTAAAAAACCCTGG
>JAHZMZ010003885.1:0-11262 GCA_027743805.1 Lepidocyrtoides sp. E14 | reverse complement strand
TCACTGCAAACTTAGCCCTGCTCGGGTAATCTAGATTTCTCGTGTAATGGCGACACTGACAGAAACAGTTTTATCGCTTGCTTTATTCTCAAAGTCCCGCAGTTAGTTGAGTAGTCTTAAAAGTACGTAAATAAATTAGCACAAAGTAAAGCAGTTCATTATTTCCGGGAAGATTTTGTCATCAAACTCGTACATTGAATGTTGAGAAGTGTATGATCTTACAACATCGTTAACCAGAAATGGCTGCGCAACAGTACTTCATTTTGCAAGGCTTATAAAGTATATATGGGTCAAAATTAAAATAAATTTTTTGACCATTGTGTTTGCACAAATTATTTAAAAAACCAAGAAATTGTTAAACGCCAGCTTTGCTCATTTGATCCCTGCAACACAGGACACATCTGCTTACTTATTCCGTAATACGTGCCAATGTGGATGGAAGATGCGACATAAATTCTACAAAACCAGCAACATCTCTCTATTTCTATATTATGTATTTTTGTGTATGTGTAAAACATGAGCAAGCGAAAGAAAATTGCATGTCACAAAAAGAAGAGAAAATGACGATAACTGCAACTTGTGACGACTTCTGTATACTATTTATATGCAGGGTAAACGAGCCTTGTCCCAAGTAGAATTAGCACAAGTTTTTGCACGACTGTCGTTTCCCCTCAGAATATAAATGAGATAACCGTATAATATTCAAGCTGAAAATTTCTGTTTTTTTTTGTAAAAGGCATGTCGTCGTCGTCGGTCGATATTATTGTTGTCACACAAAACATTATAGACAAGCAAGTTTTTAGTGAGCCTACACACGAAAAGAGAGAAGAGAAGGACAGGACATGTATACATATCATCATTGTCATTATCATTCTACTTATTCTACCCACCGCACCACCATACCATCACCAGTGCATCCTCTTTTACTCCATCCATGATAACCCCAAGCTAGACAGCTAGGACTACTACTACATACTACTTCACTTTCTGCAGTTTAACATCATAAACCACACCTAAAGTAGTTTACTTCTCTTTCCTTTTCCTGTTATTTTTTTCTAGAGACAAGAAAATACCTATATACTCGAGCAATTTTCCTCTCTTTTTTTATTTATTTCCGACCTAGCCATTTTAGTTTTTACATCTTGTTTCGTGACTCTTTGCGTTTTCTCCTTGCGAAAAAAAGGAACACCAACTAAAGTGGAGTAAACGATCTACTAACATGATTGCATTCATGCTTGATTGCTTTGCATTCCATTATTCCAATGATGTTTTTGTTCGTTTTGATGATGATGACATCGGCAAGTTGAGTAAAAGGATGAAGATGATGACGATGACGATGTCACCTTTCACATATAGCCTTGTTGTAATGTGCCAGTCAATACATACTATTATTTGTATGGTTATATAACAAGCAATATCAGAAACAGGCCCGAGTACTATCGTACAACAATAGGCTTGTGTTATTTTCAGTTACTGTTACTGGCGGCCATATCATCATGATCATTATTATTTCTTGGTAAAAACAACATTCAATCTAAACAGACAAGACGAGAACAGTGTAGTCAGTTGGAATATAGTTGGCTTTTTATACGACAAAAGAAATATTCAAAAGAAATCTATTACAACAACGGCAGTGTAGTTTTGTTTCTTGTCTTTCGTTTTCTCTGTCTCTTTCAGTTTATGTGTGTCCTTCATTGTCGGCTTATATCTTTTTCTTTTTTTTTCTTTCAAGTTGATTGTTATTTTGTTGGCGTGTGCGTGTGTATGAAATGATGGGCTTTGACTGGTTCGGTAGGAAACTAAATTCCGCTGGGTTATTTTATTTTATTTTGCTCTCTGAGGATGACAATGACTATGGTTCTTTTTGTAGTAATTTGATTCGTGATGCGAGTCGTGTGAGTTACTGTGTGTACGTACATGTATCCTACTACTTATGAGTGAAGATGAAGATGTAATGAACATGGGAGCAGAGACAAAAAAGCAACCTCTTCTTTTGTGTCTTTCTTATCTTAGACACTGTCACTTTATTTTTTAAGGTATATATCCTCAATTCTATTTTCTCTCATGTGTGACTTGTCTCTTGTTTTTTGTGGTTGACTGGATAAGACGTTTTGTGTTTCAAAAGCTATTTTTGTACAGAGTGAGTGCAAGCTAAAAAAAGAAAGTGATTCACTTGAGAAGGATTAGTTAAGCCAGAGACCATCGTCCAGAACGGTGATGGTTTTGAGGATGACGATGATGATGATGATGACGAAATTTTCAGAGAGAAACTGTAAAGCTACTGAAAATGTTAAGAGGAATGCTTAGCTTAGTTTACGTTGTACAGTTTGGGGAAATCAAAAGTATCTTTCTTTTATTGCTCAAGAGCTTCTAGTGTGTGTGGACACAAGAAGACACGATGATGTAAAGAAAATACACACAACACAATTTTAAGACAAACAACAGCAAGAAATGCTGTTGAAATAGTGGAAAGGACAACTAGTGTTTACTTTTGCTGATGCAAATACAAAAGCATTATTATTATGATGACGGTGAGTTGACTGTGTGCATACTTATTTATGTGGAAGACGAAAAAAGTAAATGAATTCATTTAAATACAAATGCATCCAACTAAACAGCATGTTGGCTACTGCACACACACAGTAGCAAAACAATGGAGTTATGTGTTTATAAAAATTCGCATGACATTTTACCGGCATGTTCCATAACCTACTGCTGTTAATATTAACATCTTCATCACGCTACATTTGTATTTACTGGTGGTGGTGATGTGCTGGAACAAGGAACAAGCAAACCTACACAAACAAAACCTCCTCCTCTCACTCGCAACACAAATCGCATCCACTAACTAAAACGGGAAAAGTGGAGGAAGAGAAGTGGATCCGGTATTTTCCATACACTGCTGACAATGCAATGGAATCTCTATTTTATGACTGTGTGTGTGTCCTGTGTAGAAACTACATTAAAATGGTGTCTATCTACGTGTTTCCTCTGTTGTTACTACTCTGCTTTTTGCTAGTATTGCTGTTGATGCTATTATTATTATTATTAGTAGAGTACATAAAACCGAATACAACGACAGAATGAGAGAAATAGGAAGCGCAAACATGGGACATCAGAAAACAGCGTGAAAGTCGAAAGATTATTTTTTTTTGCCGAGAGAGAATTTTAAAGACAAATAAAAATTGAACCACTACTCTTTTTCACTATTTTCTCGTCTTGGTTGAGAAGAAAACCAAGTAAGTTGTTGTATAAAAAAAGAAGTTGTTTCAGATGTTGTCTCTATTTCTACTACTGCTCATAATATGTGTCTTGCTGATGCTTCTTGAACAACATCGTTTATTCCATTCGTGTTTTCCTGGTTTTGCTAACCAGTAATAAGTAGTATGTAGTAGAAGCTTATATATACATACCTACCTATGTATAAAGCTTATTTGAAATAGCGGCTAGCTACTGTACGAAAGAGAATGAAAAAAATGAACAACACGAGCAGCAAAACTGCCTTTGTTGTGTAGATTATGTAAGTAAAATTTAATCTTTATGAAAATAAAGTACATAAAATGCACAATAAAACAAAACATACAAAATAACAATCACAAAAAAGAGAACTTTTTTTTCTTGAAATTGTCAAATACGAGTTTAAGCTCATATTCGGAAAAATACCCTTTCTGCTAAAAAAAAATAATGTTGTGTGCAAGTTTATTATATCTATATCAGTTCTCTAGAAGAAAAGGGCAGCAGCACACAATATCATCATAGTGCTATTTTTTTGCAAATAAGCGCGAACAAATTGAGGCGTTAGAAAAAGAGCGAGGAAAAAAATGAGAGGAAAATTAAGTTGACTCAAAATACTTCTTTTTTTATTCTCTTGTCTAGCTCATAGTTTGTACAGTACTAGCTAAACTTTCAGCTAGCTCGCTATATAAAAAGTTTTTCATGAAGAAAAAAAGTAAACTTGGTAAAACGAAAAAAAGTTTTTTCTTCTCTTCTCCTCATTTTCGTCAAATGGGCATAAAACAAGCGAAACAACAGATTCTGTTATGAATTGAGGCTACTGAAACAGCAGCACCATCACATATTTTTTTTCCGTGTATTAATCATTTTGAAATGTGTACAGTGTACATTAACGGATGTAGGCTTTGCGTTAATTGACACCCCTAAATTCCCTCTTTAATTCCTTTTAATCATTACGCCACTTTTTCTCCGCCAAACATAATTATGTAGACAGCTTCAAAGAAAAAAAAAAGTTTTCGAGTTTTTTTTTCTTTTAAAGCGAAACAGGCTTAAAATTTTCTTTCATGCTTGTAACTACAGACTAAGTCCATCAAGGAAATTCTAGATGATCAAATGACTGGGAATTAAAAACAGCAGACGATGTAATGTCTCTTAGGTCTACTGCAAAATTATATGACAAAACTAAACTTGCATAATATATATTTTGCCTCCATGTTGCCTAATATGTCATTATGCAATTGAGTTCATTAAAATGCTGCTAGTGCTACTACTACTCTGCAAATTGCAGTAAGCGTATGTCCATCCATGCATGCAGTACGGACAAACCATTGTATGAATATCGTTTTTAAGAAAACAGGCTCATCATGTCATAGTCGTCGTTATTACCGCTATAACTAAAAGGATAACAGTTACCATTAAAAGTACAATACCATTTTGTTTACGATGTTTAACGCTTCAGAAAGTTTGCATTTTTTCTTTAGCAGAGGGAACACACACAGCGCTAATCTATAACGCATACATGAACTGACACCACCATAATGCTGCTTTTTCATTCCCCAAAGTCCTATTCCCGTCAGACGAGGTTTACATTTCAGCTAGAACAACCAAGAAGTAAGCTTGTGTTAAAGCCCTGTGATTTTTACCTTCACTTGNGCGCTAATCTATAACGCATACATGAACTGACACCACCATAATGCTGCTTTTTCATTCCCCAAAGCCCTATTCCAGTCAGACGAGGTTTACATTTCAGCTAGAACAACCAAGAAGTAAGCTTGTGTTAAAGCCCTGTGATTTTTACCTTCACTTGTTTTTCTTCCGCAGTGTCATTTTTCTTTTTTTAGCAGATTTGACACCTAGATTTATTGACTAGGCAGTGCTAAGAGAGGACGTTGGGAACCGTCGCCGCCGTGATTGAAGCAATTGTGGTGATGGTAGCTCTTTAATAGCGTTTCCGTTTAAAGCTGTTACCCCACTTTACGTAACACCTTGTTGACTCGTCGTGTGAAGACAGTAAACAAGCCTAAAATTGTTATGCAGTTGTTTTTAGGGAAAAACCGTTAAAATTGCAAAGGGTTGTACTGTACATCCATGTAACGATGTAGTATAAGCATTCTTTAATCTCATTAAATTGAACAGGCTTGCAGTACAACGTACTCTTTCCCATTTTCCCTTTTTTGATGATGTGATGCGCTAACATGTAAAATGTGAAAGTAAAAGTACTCATGAAAAAGACATGAAAGATATTTTCTCTAAAAAAATTGAATAAAGCATTTTCCAAGCTGGTATTATAAGAAGGATGTTTTATGTTATGCATGATGTAGTGGATTTTATATGACACTCACTCAAAAAAAGCTCGTAATAAATATATGACATGATGCTGTCATCGTATCATACCTCGCTACCACTTCCGTTGGAAAGGTGAGCTCAAAACGGGTATGAAAAGTTGATACAGCTTTTTTACACTTTTCCCATTTCGGTATAATTTCTATACACAGAGGAGAAAAAAAAGGAGGACGATGCGACACGACACTTACGATGATGAACTTTTTCCCTCCTTTCCAAATGTGTCTCGTTTGACTAACTACATTCATCTCATCAGCCAAAAAAAAGCGGCATAGTATAGTGGTAGTGTCACTGTTTAGCAGCAAGTGGCAAGGTAAGTAGCTAGCGCATCACATTTTGGTACCTTCGCAAACTCTATTTTCTCCATCAAGAAATATGAACTGTAGATGTAAGTGAGGTGCAGTGCAGCAGCCAGCGGTAGGAGAAACGCCAGGAATGAAAGTAGTTGGTCGATGACATTCTTGGAATATATTATATACCCAATATAAGCTATATATTATGTGGCTTGGCATGGCGTACTTGTAAGATGATACGTGTGTAGAAAAAGTAAAGTTAAGGTAAAACCTGGCTGTTTCGTAGTTTAAATGACTTGGGATGAAAATACCCTTCTTTCCTTCAGCTGACTGAGTGACACAATAATACAACATCCTGTACCCATCCTTCTCATCCTCATCATCGTCGTCCTCGTCATCATTACAGTTAGTAGTAGTTACACTGTCGCTCTGTTGTCGCTCGTTTCGTAGTCAAAACTTTCCTTTCATTTTCACTTTCTCACTTTTCTCCCTTCCTGCTCTATCGCACCTGCTGCGGTTTCCTTCTATTACAACTACAGTACAGGATGCAATGTAGGAATGCTATACACACTGCTCAAATTCCGACAACACAAAAATATACACTTTACTTTGTTAAAATCAGTAAGCGAGGAAAGTGGAAAGACGAGCGAGCGGAATCGAAATAGGCTGTGAATGATGTGTGATGTAATGCAAACTGTGTAAAAGGAGAGAGAGAGAGAAAGTAAGGTAAAGGATAAAATAAAACGGAGACAGGTCCTTGTAAACGAAAAACTTGGTGACGACAACGAGTCATCCATCTTATATTGCTACAAAAACAGATGATGCGCGTCTACTTAGCAAAGAAAGAAGACGACGACAAAGAAGAAAAGGATAATGGTAGGATTTTCACAATAGAAAAAATATATATACTTTTTGGATGACAACATTTTTATGCATTGCTACTAGCTATTTTAGTATGCAAAAAATGAAAAAGAGAGTAATTCGTACAAGGTACTTTTTGTGAATTTTTATAGATTGAGGTACATATGTATGCATGTATTTGCTTTTTTATTCTCCGACAAAAAAAAATGCAAATGACAGCAGCGTGGGTAAAATATAGTATGTGGCCACCCGTCATATATTATGATCTTGTTTCATGCATGAGTTGCTACCATCCATGCTCCTTTGAGATTTCAGAAAGGAAGAAAGACACTTTTTCTTGCCAAAATGAAGCAATGAGCGACAAGAGTGGTGATACCTTAGCCAAAAAAGGTATGAATATAAGTACCTACTTATATATTCATATAATGTCACCGTTTTTTTATCAAGCATCTAGTTATACTCTGCTGCACCTTTTCTCCATTTTTTCATAAAGCTAAACCACTCCCATTTATTTCACTCTGGAGAAGGAATAGTGAAAAGTTATAAAAAAAACTGCTGGTGCCATTCGGTCTTATCGGGTGTTTTTGTGAATTTAATGTAAATTTTATATCCGAGATCCTGTAATAATTTGCAATACTTGCGTATTTTAATGCAGTTTATGGCCCAATCCGACAGAGTGAAAATTCATCTAATGGAATAATTTACATGCAAAGAATGGTTTTATGCAGAGGGTAGTTTGGAATGTTCCGAGTAATAGCAATGTTAAGATGAAGACATGGAATTGACTATAAAAGCCTAACTCAAAGATTTTGTGCGCTGTTAAAACAAGGTGATGGTAAAAATAATAGTAGGAAAAGTATGAAATGACAAGAGTCGTGTGGTATTTTGATGTTATCGAATGAATGGGTAGCTGTGGTGTGTCTGCTAAAGTTAAAAGCAAAGGATTTGAGCACGCCACTGTCACCGGGTAGCGTGCAAAATTTGTACTCGGTGACTTATAAAAAGAAAGGAAAACAAATTCTTTTATTGTTGTGTTGGTCCCGACTTGTAGACAATATTATTTCAAACCTGGCAAAGTTAGGCCAAGGGCAGTCTAAAGGAAAGCAACATTATTGTAAACTGCGTGATACTACTAATGTTGTTGTTTCCATTCCTGAAGTAGAGATTACAAACAAGGGTCCTCATCATCATGATTAATCCATATTATTGGATAATGATTGAGCTGTCGCTAGTGTACTGATTCTGTATGTGTAATACAGGCGCCAGCTGAATATTTGTTTGCTCTTTGGTACCTATACTTATTGAAAGGTGCCGTAGATGTGTGACGCACTACAAATATATATTAAAGATTTAAGAATGTCATTGCGGAAGCATGAATGCACATTTTAATTAGTGTGTTAGAATAAATGCCTTTAATTTTAATGAATTTTCGGTTCACAAAAATTTTCATGATGATAATGACCTTGTAGTCAACGTCTAATAACACATTTGACTACGCGTGACAAAGTACCAACTCGTCCTATCAAAACCGTTCATTACGAACATGCAAACTTGAATTAGCAATAAGAAATTTATCCATTGATTTTTGAATCATAAAAAACTATTTTAACCACTGATCGGGGACATGTAATACTTTTAAAAAAATGCTAAGTGGATTATATGTATGCAATTTATAAGAAATGTGATTTCGAGAATTATACATAAAAAAGTTTAAAATTGGTACACATTTTATTAAATAAATTAATGTAAATACTGTAAATTAAAAAATGTTCAATTATGTTATTTTAGTATTTAAATTCAATTTATGAAATTGACTCTAGAATAACTCCGTTACTTTTACTCAACCCAACAATGGATCGATATAAGAACATCATAAAAGGATCGTTTCAAATTCCACTCGGGGAAAAAATTGCTAATTCTCTGCATGCCTCTCCGTTCCCTCCAATCCCTACTAGGAAAAGGATTTCTCTATTCTAACTCCTGGCACTGTTGTACATTCTGGCAGTTCCAACATGACATAAAAATAAGAATAAAAAGAATGACACTTAACAGAATACAATTACGTAGCAGCAGCATAAGGACATCTTTTACATTAAAAAGGGCGAAGAAAATGTCAGCTTGAATGAGTGTATGCGTGGCATACACTACACACACATTGCAGTGCCAATGCCATTCCTTTCATTTCTCCACTCGCATAAACCAGCATTAAACATTAGTAGCTGCAATAGCAGTACTAGTAATAATGCTGCCGTTGTCGTTGTCGTCGTCTCCTCTCTGCTCTTTCATTCTTCATCAAACCATGTACAATAAGCTGCCTACATTTTCTTATTTCGTTTCTTGAAAAGAACTTAATAGCTGCAGTCTCTGGTGAATAGTCTGCTGCTGCTGCTGCTGCCAGAATTAAAGGAGGAAAAATTACGCCAGTTGAAACGACTGTATAATACTCCGCGGTGCTCCACTTTTCTTCCTGTATTAATTAATCACTGCATGGCGGCGGCGGCGGTGGTGGTGGTGGTGCTGGCAGGGCATAAGACGAGTTTCTAGAGTTTCTACTTAAGAAGTAAGATGGAAAAGTTCACACTGCGCTTACATATATTTCACAGCAGTAGTAGTAGCAGAAAGGGGGAAAAAAATGAAAAGAGAATTTCTACATTCCACCATCAACCACCACCACAATGGATATGTATCCTGTTTATTTCCAAGAAACGAGTAATAGTAATGAAGAAAACTAGCAAAGAAAGGGATCAAAATAGGTACAGCTCACGCTCACACACACCAAAAATATATATTTTCCTGTGGAATTCAACAGGGTAGCTTATATACATTCCCTTCCAAAAAAAGCCCTATGCTGCAATAGCTCCATATTAGGGATATTATTCTGTATCCCCCTTCCAGAAAAATATGGGATTTTATATACTTTTCTTCTTCATGTTTCCTTCCACCCATTTCCCCACCTACACATAGCGATTAAGAGTGTCTCACCGCGGGTGCTTAAGTACGCCAACAAAAACACCTAAATGATATGTGTGTAGTTTATATTTATTCCTCATTTTCCCTCATGGAGAAAGTAAAAGTAAGTAAAAAAATTCGTACATTCTTCTTCGTTTTATTGTGAGGGTAGAGCAAGGAACAAGCTCTGCAGTACAGATAATATGCTCTAGTCAAACAAAAAAAAGAAGAAAATTGTGTGCAAGCAAACACAAAATGTAACGACAACGAAACAAACATATTTTTTCTCCATATTATCCTTTTCATCGTTTAGAAAGAATAAATGGTGCTGAGCACACATGTGTGCATGTAGTTTGTAATTCCAACTATGTAAACAATTTTTGGTGATTTCCTATTATTTGCTTTAGATTCCTTCTCTAGTCTGGACAAAAATGAGATGCCGAACAAAATGCATGTGCTGTTATTATCTTGTAGGCAAACATTGGATGAGTTGTAGTAGTAGTAGTAGACAGACACTCAAATAAAGCTTTTTTTGTATTTAGAATTCCTTGCGTAATACGTGCTTTTCGTATTTATTATCATTATTATTGCAGTAATAAGTTACACAATCAGTCAGACTGACAGTGTGAGGGAGAATAACAGCTGTGTCTATAAACTCCTTTCTTCCTTCCGCTTCTTTCGTTTTTCCTCTCTCTCTCTCTTTCAGCAAATTAATATTCCGTGCAGGATTCTTGGGTATGCAGGCCATACCATGTTACACATCAAGTCACGACGGCACAAAGACATAAGAAAAGACTGTGGTGATGATGATGATGAAGAAGAAGACGATGGCCTATATACGTTTTTGTTTCTCTCGCAGTTGTACAATCAGTCTTGGAAAGAAGAAGAAAGTCGGATTCCCTTAGGAGAAACGGGTTAGGACATGGATGGAAAAAAGTAAGCAGGGAAAGGAGAAAGCTATTTTGCTGGAAGAAAAATAAAGCATAACTTATGTGCAATCATGATTGTATGGCTTAAAGACAATGGTAACACATGGAAGAGAAAACTTGCACAATACATTTACTTAATCCATCTTCGTTCCAACAATTTTGTTTGATTTGTCTCTCTACCGGAGGCGAAAATATTATTTTATTTCGCGCATGAAACTTTATCGACATTTGGAATCGCATAGATTTTGCATAATATTAGTTTTTTTTACACAAGATGTATAAAATTGGTTGGTCAAACTCTGCAACTGTTTAAAAAATATTCTTATCGCGACACGCTAAATGACTGGAGAGATAAGTTTGCTTATATGGTCTGTTGTCACAAATAGAGTCGAAGAGATCTCAAATCAATGTTGTTAATGCTTCATTTGCACCAAAAGCAAACGCAGAGAGCTGGACATAATAATAATTGTAAAATACAAAGTTCAAAATATATGGGACAAGAAACCTGCCTACAAACAGATTAAAGATGATCCCGCTTCATGATACTTGCTGTTGTACCCTTACGATTCAAGTTTGTAAAAGGAGGCGAATGAATTTAATGTAGTTTTATACAGTATAAAAGTATTACATGAGAGAAGGCAATTGTGTTGTTA
>JAHZMZ010003884.1:0-16390 GCA_027743805.1 Lepidocyrtoides sp. E14 | reverse complement strand
GGCTCATTACTCTTCGTTGAAAGAATTTTCAAACGATAGGATGTGGGATCATTCATTTCCTCAGAAAAAAATTTTCATGGTAGCAGCGAGCTTCATCTTCTGACTTGTCAGAACTGGTTACTCTTCTTCTCAGAGAGTTTGCTGACTTAACCAGTTTGAATTAGCAACATAATGAATCTACCTTACTTACTACCACTTCTAATCTTCTCGACGGTAAAGGATTGGATTGTAAAGTATGCTCGAAGCTACAATAATATTGCAGACTACTGACTCATGACTCTTCTGCATCCTACATGCTTAGAGCAGCAAAATTCCTCATAATAATATATTATATAAAAATAATATTGTCGACGAAGATCCAACAACTCTGAAAATCGTTTCAGGCGGTGGTAGTGATAATATATAACAAGCCCATCTTGTACTTGTACTTCTAAGACTTGTGCGACGAAGAGAAAGGGCCAGGTTATAATACCAACCGAGTGAACAAAGTATGTATGTAGAAGTGAACGAACGAAGTAGGAAGGAATGCTATATCGACAAACGAGTACCTAACTACAAAGCAGTTGGCGAGCATTGTTGCCATAAAATGTTACACTTACATATTAGACATGTATGATGATGATGATGCACATATACTTCCATAATAATATATTTCCAAATCTGCCACTAAGCCGACACACCTACTTTGCTACATAACCTCCAACGGCAAAAGTGATGTGAGTATTATTACTGTAATAACGAGTATTACGAAGTGCTGTTGTCACTGTAAAAACAAAATCATGTTCTGTCAAATTGCACTTTTTGATAATAGGTACACAAAATATTTTCAAATAATTCTCTCTACCTTTATTTATGGCTGTCGTTAGATGCTGTTATTATTGCACATTTTGACTATTTGGGTAAAAGTACAACAAACAAAGCACCATTCTCAATGATAATGATAATAATGACAAGGATAAATTTTAAAATGCTGAGTCATAGGCTTACCACCAAAATTTCTATCTTGTCGAAATGAAATGTAGAGTATGTCCGGGTTCTTCCCTTACATACATGCACATAAACTGAAACCTCTATTTTTTTCTCCTGCTGCTGCTGTGTTTTCCTCACTTGACTCATATCAGCTATGTAGTAATCCATATAGTTGTATGCTTGGATGTACAATATACCTCAACTTTTGACTTGTACCCAAATAAAAACACATAGATTCAACCTAATATGGCGATATCCCCTCCTCTATTTTCTCTTTTGGTTTATTTTTTGAGCTGCGTGAGTGAATATATAAGCTCGACCAAAACCAAATATTTCCATGTTCATATGGTGGTGTGGTGTGGTGTGACCCAGTCTTTTTTGATGATGTTGGTTTATTGATGGCTGCATCGACCAGCATGGAGCCAATAACAAAGTTCTATGTTGCTTCTAAATATTAGCCTCAGCCAAAAAAAAAAACTTTATAAACCAAACTAGGTAGTTAGGTATTAATGTTACAGAGACAGGGAAAGGACGTTTGGTAGGCGGTTGTTGTGATGGCCGGATTATTATTATTTTTTCCTGATGGACTAGATTGATAGAGAGAAACCAACAAGGACGACTTCCTTCTTTTTCTTTCTCCCTCTCTCTCTCTTGCTTTCTGACTCCTTTCCATTTTTATGTCGTGTAGCGTTACATAATCTCCTCCTCGTATCCATCCATCGCCGCCACCCGCGCTGTGCTACATAATATTGCCAAGGGTATTTTTCTAATAGTACTTAATACCTACTTTCATTAGTAGTAGTCAGTTAGCCGTACGTCCGTCAAACTTGTTATTACGTTCCACTCTTATCTAATGCGAAATGGCTTTTGTTATTGTTTTTATCTTGAGAATAGTTGGAAAGGAGGCGTGCATAGAAAAGTATTTTGGATATTACTATTAATGTCGCATATTTTTTTCGTGTGTTATATTCAGTAGAAGAACTATACGTGAAGCAGCATGCATGCTCTACTTGTAGGTACAAAATCAGAATATATGTAAATGCATTTATTTTTATGACCGGAATAATATAGATCAGATTTAAGACAGCAAATTATTTTTGAATGATGAATAAAGGAAAGTAAGCTTAATCACGTTTCCTTGTAGCTTTTAGTTTATACTGCCATATAACAGCATTTTTATTATTGCCTTATGCCAGAGGTCGATGGATGATAACGTATTACAAGAGTAGTAGCATATTCGTATTCAGAACAACACTCATGTATTCAAAAGATTGAATATTTTATTTATTTTTTTATTTGTGTGTGTAAAGTATTTTGTTCTTGTTCCACTGTTTTGTCATTTTGTCATGAAACGTGAAAAAGCACTATAAACTTGTATTGTTAGACCGACAAGCTGCAGCATTTTAGTACTGTTAGTACTAGAAAAGTTAATACCATCTTTCTTATCCAGTTGCCATTTTACTCTACTCACTCACTCAGTCAGTCAGTCAGTAGTAGTGACGAGGAAACGAGAAATGGTAAAATAGAGGAAAGTTTGTTTATTTTATAAATTCCAAATAGACGTCACAAAATTCTTTTATTTTATTTTTTCCTAAACATTGTGTCTGTTGGAAGAGTTCAGTGAGCAGCCTGCTGCTGCTGGAGAGAAAAATGAATTCTAAACAGAAGGAATATGTCAGTTGTTTCATCTATCTTTCTTTTCTACAAAAATCTATCGAGAGCGTATACAAGAGAATTTTTTTGGCTGCTGCTGGTGCTGCCGATGTAACTGTCATATTTTTTCTAATGTTCTATTCTATCCATAGCTTCAAAGTCGGCAGTTCAGACGAACATGCTCTTACTTTACTACGGATTTCATGAAAAAAAAAGTACACATGTACGGAGAAAAGAAAATTGAGTTTTACCAATTGCGAGAGAAAAAGCTGAAGAGAAACAGAAGGAAAAACTTGGACAATGATGAGAAAAGGAACAGCTTTGCAGAAAAAAGAGGAAAGACGGGTAGGAAATTATAATTTTGTATCAAACTCTACTTCTTCCATACATGTCTCTCTTCTACTCAGTCATTATTGTTATTGCCAAATTCACTTCACTTTATACAAGCTGCTTTTGGATGTAACAAGAACAAGAAGTAATCCATAACTCTGTCTTATTTCTTGTTTGCCTTGCTTATTTTTAAAATCATACGCTTGTGTCGATGACATAGATGAAGCACTACTTTTCACTGTACAATGTGCCTACTCAACATATTATAGACACATTGTCATCACGATCATCATCACTCTTTCTTTTCTCCCTTCTCTTCCCCCGTCTTCTCATCGTTTTCTCTTTTCTCCATCGTTGTCGTCTTATCCCTTTCATCTTCATTATTCACGAATAATGTAAGCAGACAACGAAACAAAAAGGAAAGAACAACTAGCATTACAATAATCATTACTATTACTGAAATTTCATATTCTACGATGCATATCCTATTGTAGTATTTTTCCTCTTAATATATTAGTATGTCTTGTGTTGATTATTCGGTGGGCAGTATAATAGGTATGTAGATACACATGCGGAGGACCTCTTAATATATTTAGTATGCTACATAGGAACAAACATTTATTTACGTCTCACAACTCATTCTGCCAGTTGTACAGAATTGGCAATTCAAAATCAGTCACCACATCTCCGTGCTAGCTTGTCTCTACACCATTGTCTTAAGTGTAGTGTAATTTGGAATGTAAACCATTTCTCATTCATCCATTCATTCTCAAACTCACTCATTCCTTTTGCTTCTCAGCAAAAGTAAGCTAGAAATTCCATGATCCAAAGATCGTACCATAGAATTGTCGATTCACGTGAAAATGAATAATGTGCAGAAGTAGCAGCAGAGCAAAATAAAATAGATGCTGTAAAAGCGAAACCACATTGACATAACAGTAGAAATGTGTGATATCGTCTTGTGTTGATTATTCGGTGGGCAGTATAATAGGTATGTAGATACACATGCGGAGGAAAAAATGCTCCAACAAAGCGAAATAACGGTCCTAGCCAGCAACGAACATTTTTGAATTCTCCTTTTCTTTCTACTTTTTTCCTGCCATTTTTTCCAAGGATTGTGCAGCAAAGTACAGAATTTTTGTCTTGTTCATAATTTGAGCGCAAAGAAGCATGAATTGAGAAGAAGGTGGTTGGTACGAAATAGAAAAAAAATACAAGAAAAATATGTAGTTTTCAGTTATATAAGCATTCCTTCTTGTGTAAAATAAAACAAGAGTGAGCCAAGTCAGCAAAAAAAGAGAAGGAAACTGGAACCTGACATTTGAAGAAATAGGTAGTGGCAGTAGTAGTCGCGTTTAGATTATGTATGTACATACATTTAACTTTATACAAGCAAGCGTGTACCAACATTGAATTGTTGGTTGGTTCGGTGACGGTGTTTTTTGCATTTATGAAAAGAAAAACTGCTGCTTGTTTACTACTGCATTCATATAAGTTTCCTTCCACCACCACACTCACACACACACCAGCCATCATCATTCACAGCCACGACGATAGAACTACTCGTAAAGCAAAGGCTTCAGAGGAATGAAGAAGGACGAAGTAGTGTCGAAAGAAAAAAAGGCATTAGTTTAGCTTGAGCTGTTTGCTGTTATTCCAGCTTATTTCAAGACAAGAAAAAGACATGGAACACACACACACACATAATATGATCGTTGCTCTCGCTACTGCTGCTAGTAAAATTACGTCAAAGCAGTCAGTGGTGGTGGTGGTAAGAGTACAATTTTCTCTTTCACTTCTCATTCGTCTTTCTTTCTTCGTCGTCAGCACCAGCACTACACCGCCATCAACAACAACAGCAAAATATTCACATTATTATCCTGGAAATACTGGAGTATATGAAAGTTTGTATATTTATGTATGCATTGAGTACATATTGTATAGTAGCACATACAGAGCAAGTAGGAGAGAGAGAGAGGCAAGCAGCAAGGAAAATGTGAATGAATGCTGACTGTGACTGACGACGAGTGAGTAAAGAGGAGTGCGAGTCTTCTAGGTTTGTTGAGTATACGAAAGAAAATGATGAAAACGGTTTAGTTTAGTCATCATATGTTTTATTAGTATAAATAATACCCCTTCTCGTTTCAACTGGAAGCATATGGGTGACAAGGAAATTGACTGTGTATCGTGTCGGTTTATATGAAATGGTAGTTACCAACACACAGCTACCCTAATGGGACATTTTAGATGTGGTATATTCTTCTTCACCCGGGTCCTGTTTAGCATTTTATACGCTCTATATGAACATTTTACATGAAACATGATGAACTGCTACATATATCTGACCTGACTATATACAACAATATGGTTTTAATCATCATCATATCATTCCTTTACTAACTGGAGCTTAACCCGACACACACGTTGTCTGTTGTAGTTTCACGCGACAATATACGACGTATTTATGTACATTCGGTACAACACAATACAACATATACTTAAAGAGTTGTAATAGAGGTTTGTTCTTGTACTATTTATTATTAAGCTATTCGTGCAATGGCTATGTATAGCTGTGCAAAAATGATGCAGAGTATATGTAATTATATAAATTTTTGTAGACATAACCTTCAACGGGACGTAGGTGGGGACATACATCGAACAATTTTTTTTATTAGTATGCGAACTGTAATACTGTACTGCACGCTGTAGGTATGTGTGGTGAGTCTGTAGGATAGAGAGAAGGAGAACGAGACTCGGTGAACGTGCCAACATTGAAGTAACCTTTTTAAACAGTAGTTTGTCTCACACTCTGCAATGAATGAATGTAGGCATGGGTATTTTAAGTTTTTCCTTTCTTGGTTCACTCCCTTCCAGGCAAAACATGGTGCTTCGAGAGAAAATATTATAAAAGAGAAAGAGTGTAAATGTTCATGGCAAATAAATGCTGCTGTTTCTTTCACTCCCTCCGTTTTAAAGGTGGGACTACTAACAGGGGCATGTGTGTGTATGTGAGAAAACTAAGCATGTTTGTACATTCAAACAGTATGTGAAGTTTGAGTTGAAGGACAAGCACGCTTTTAAATATATACCGACTGCTTGTGCACCTAGACTTGTGGAAAGTATTTATTTTAATCGGTGCTAAAAATTCCAAGCATGTGCCCACACTTCATCTTTACCATTGCTACATTACATACATCATATAAGCTGCAGCATTGTCGCTGCTACAACTTCTGTTTTCACTGCTGTTGCCCTCACCGTCACATCACCACCCACCGTAAACATGTACATGGAAAGAAAATAAGAGAAGAAGAAAACGGAAAATGTTTCCTCGTCTCATCTTACTCTTCCTCACTCAAATACTTAATGCAGCTTCAGGTCCTTCTCCTCACCAACACCACCACACCACACACCAATGCTTACAGTTTTCTTCGTCTTCCTTTTCATGTAGTCGTAGCCTGATTACATTTTTCTCTTTGTTGAGTCACAGACAAGAAGAAGAGACAGAGATGGAGCAGATGAAGAAACGGATGGTGGTGGTGTGTGTGAAAGGGAAGTAAGATTGGGAATACTGCAAGCGGCTTCTTCTTCCTCTTGAATGTCTCTCTTTCTCTCTTACTGTGTCTATACGTACGTACATATGACAAAGTCAGAGATAATTTATACACAAAATATAAAATAGAGGGAAGCTAAGCAGACAAGTAGGAAAGCAAGCTTGACTTTCTCCCAGCAAATACGACGGTGCGGTTTTGTACGTACGAGATGAGTCAAACGAGAGAATATTTCACTTTCTAGGAAACACTCCTGATGATCTGATACTCTGCTGGCTGGCAGCGTCTTTGAACGAGAAGAAGGTAGTAGCAGAAAAAGAGTCACATTGACTTGTAGAGAAATCAACATGAGCTTATATCTACTTAGTAGATTGAGGTAAAGGGGCAAAATCATGTTGGCTTGTAGCAACCATTATATTTATGCATAAGTGTGGAAAGTATGTATGTACATCACAATTTATGCGTTCTCCCCATCATCACTAAATATGCTTTTTCTTTGACTTCCCCCGATGCACAAGTCATTTTATTTTCTAAACTCTATCGTATGCCTAAAACACTTCTTTCACACTTTCTCTCTACGGCGCTTTTTCCTGTTGCAGTGTTGATGATGATGACGATCATGACGCGATGTTCACGTCTTTCTTGCTTGTTGGGAAGGGTTTTGAGCAGGAAATTGAAGCCATGTGTACAATGTACAAGTAAGCTTAGCAAAAAGACGAGAAGAAATACGAATAAATAGTTGTGTTTTCTTGGAGATTTTTTTTTGCGAGGAAACGAGATGGATGAAATAGTAGAAAGATACGATGCTGTATGGGTGCCCATGAATAACCTTACAATTTTTTGGGAGTTTGTGTAATTCCTTCAAATTCACTTGAACACAGTGTAAAATACATACTTTTCATCTTCATTTCAATTTAATTCGCTTTTACCACTTAGATTTAATTTCAAATCTCAGACGATTTCCTTTTCAATAGAAAAAACTCCACAAAAATGAAAAGTCAAGCTTTCATACTTATTTTGAATAAAGGCACGAAACGAGTTAACAGCACTACTTCCTCTTAACTCATTTCCCCACCAATTTATTTCTCAAGTTGATTTTTAAAATATTACAAGCCATGTTGCTTCGTATGATGTAACATGTGATGTAGTTTCTGCTCCTCAAAAAGAAAGAAAGAAAAACTTAATGAAGGATTTTATGTAAAAGGCAGAAAATTAGAGAAGAGCAGAACAGAAAAAAAAACTTTAAAATAGATGGAGTGGAGTATTAAGGAGATCGAACGTTGTGCATGAATAGTTGACATACAACAGCTTGCTGCTTTCATTTTAACAAAAAGGGAGGAGAAATCAGGAAATTTTCTTTTTTTAAATAAATCGAGTATTTTGTGGAGTTCAGTTAGTTGTAGGCGCACAGCAACAACGCATTGAGTAATAAGTGAAAGGAGAATCACTTATTATTTTCCAACACCATACCTTATACTTGCTGTTGATGTCGTTTATTTTCTTCGTTCATCCTATGCATATTCTGCTGAAGTAAATACGGTAAAACTCATGCTCACAAATTACAAATGAGAGAGAGAGAAAATAAGTGAAGCTTTTATTCCAAGCGAGCTCTTCAAGTAGGCATTGTTTGTTGTAAATCGCGTCTCACGTTTGAACAACGTCTCTTCAAGACCCATCTCTTTCTCTCTTGTTTTCCTTCTTGTGTGAAATGAAGGGGAAAACTAAACAATAACGCGTGTAGAAAACAGAGATCCATGCTCTTCAGTCATTAGAAGCACGGCAAAGAGTACCACCACCACTACTGCTGCTCTGCAAACGCAAAGATCAGAAGTCACTCCAAACTTATTTATACTGGGCTCCTCTTATCACGTTTTATTGTGTCTGTGTGCTTGAGTCCGAGTCCTGAGGAGAAAGAGAGAGAAGGAAAGGGAAATAAATGAGGCTCGCTTGGGAAATAGCGAAAGACAGCTAGAGAAAAGAGGAACCAGAAGAACGAGAGGAAGAAGAGTTTATTTTGCAGAATTTTGTCTAAAATTTTCGTATATTTTAAACAGTAGGGAGCCATCCCTCAAGTACTACTTGTAACTCTACATAAGAACATATAAATATATACTGTGCTTACACACGATAATAATATTTAATAATAGCCCGTTGCTTGTTTATTCCTTCTTTTCATCTCTACCAGCAGCCCCACCACCACTTGTTCTTCTGTTCTTCCTCAACTTTGGTTTTTCCTTCAAGGGAAGAAAAAGAGAAAAGAGCGGGTGGCGGGTGAGTAATAGGCGGCAGCAGCGCTTCGCGCTAAGTCATTCTGGAATAATAGAGCATGGAACAGAAATGGCCTTTCTCTTGTTTAACAGAAACACATAGATCTGTCAGTGAAGACATCTTTCTCCTTTTCTCAACAAAAAGTAAAAGCAACCACCACCATACTAAAACGAACTCACGTATTTAGCAGTGGCAGAGCAGCAGCAGTGGTACTATTTTATTTTGCCTAGTACAAAAATATAATGGGAAGAAGAAAACGTAGAAAAGCTGGAGACAAGAAAGGAAACATATTGAAGGAGGACGGATACACACACACATATTATTTCTTTATTTGAAAAACCAATTTAATTCGCGTATCCCGACAATCGTACATGTGTGCGCGCACATAAAATTTATAAGTATGTATTGTTCGTTACGTAAACCGCTTTTCCTTTCGGCTTTGCAACATTGACGATGATAACGATGAAGGTGGTTGTATGGGATGGAAAGTTGAAGTAGAAGTAAAGCTGCTGTTACCAACAAGCAAACAATAAAGCACGTTCAACCAAGTATTTTTCGCTAATACCACTTTTGCACTTGTGCTTGTTCAGTGGTACTAGTGGTTGGGTGGCATGGTACAATGGTGCAGCTTTAGTTAGACACTACATACATCTTTCAGTTTTCTTGGTATTCTTCCTATTATTATTAAGCATTATACAATACCGACTTACGTAACAGTACACAGACTAATTGGGTAGTAATTGTTGGGTGAGGATATTTATTGCCTAGACTTTCATTTGCCCATATGTCAGATAGGGATCTGCATTCTCAGAGCAGCCAAGTTTTCTTCAAGAGGATGAATGTAGCTGTGTAGTACCACTCTACTCTACCCCCTCTCTCTCTCTCTCTCTCTCTCTCTCTCTCTCTCTCTGTCATACAATACTTTGCAAGTGTGTATTTTGAGTTTGCCTCCAATTCTTTACAATGCTGTTCTTGCTCAAATTGCTTTCTGCAACTTCGACAATCAAACCTTCCCATGTGTAACAAGTACCGCAGAGAAATAATTGTAATGGCAAGCGGCGTTCGTATGTACACCACAATATTATTAGTTTACTTTATGATTTACAAAATCATTTTTCTTGAGAATAAGACACACTGGCTGGGGGATATTTTGAGCAAAAATGTTAACCGTGTGCCCTTGTCATTTACATCGTTTTCAGCTCATATTTCATACTGTCTTAAGATACCTAATAAAATTTTATTATGACCGTGTAACGTTACTGCGCTATAAATCGTGGAAGAAATGAATGTATAAATTATGTACGGCTTTTGACGGAGGAAATTTTTAATGATATCCTGGCCTTTCCATGACATACATTATGATTATGAAATAAGCATTCAATGTAATTTATTTATGAGGCAAGGGTTTAAGAACCATGAACCTAGTATAAGCATAAGCCGACTTTGATAATATATCATTTATGTCAATGTTTTTTAATATATGAGTGCAGACAATATAAATACGAGGATTTGCAAAGTAATGTAATACCAAAAGTAATAAAGCTGTAAAAAAAATTTTTTTACAGAATAATGACTTTCTCACTTGTCGCTCTCGTCTCGTCCTCACCTCAAAATGGAGCCAACAACGCAAAAGTTATATAAAATGAGCGTATTAAAATACAAAGCAGTATTTAAAATCGTAAATGATTTGCATAATGCTTCCTTATAAATAGCTCAATTTGACATCAAATGAGGTTTTTATTGTGAAATGGGCTGTTCTAATGTGACTCAACAAGATTCGAATCCAGCCCAACAAGTCGTATTAGAAGGTTCATATGAACGCGTTTACGTGCGAACGCATGTCCAACACATTGTGCGAGTTATGCTGTGTGTAAAACCAGTAGTAAGTAGTAGTTTGTAAATTTGCGCAGGTGGTGCAAGCAGTAAATAATAATAAAAGTAAATAGAAGGGAAATATGTATGCACATATGTACGAGCACCCAAATAAAAAATGTTAAGATAAACATAGCATATTACATTACAGATAGGGATTTAGGATGTAGGAGAAAAAGACGAATGATGATAATGAGGGAATTTGATGCGTGGGCATTATTCATTCAAATTGTTCAACTAAAAATTCTAGTACATTATATGCTGCTTCTACAAATGCACCATTTGTTGATGAAAGGATAATGTACATTTTGTATAATAATCCTTAAATATATGGCTAATTAGTGAGCAAACATGAGCATGTAGTTGTAGTAAAAGTGGTGTAGTGAGTGACTGCCTGACGAAGGATATTGATGATGATAAGATATGTAAATTGTGCGTACGTGTAGTGTAACCTAAACAAGCGTAGGGAGAATGTGAAGCCTCACGAAGAAATTCTAGCACGGCAACTATACGACCACATTTTCAAAGCAGCTTTGCTGCTGGCTGCACTAATAATAAATAAATAAATTTTCCGCTTTTCTGAAAGAGAGAAGGAACTGATGAGGGGAAATTGTAGAAGAGAGATAATAATGAATACGATTTCCAAAGGAGGGTATCACAAAACTAATGCTAAGCTTGACTTAACGAAGCTATGTGTGAGTTTTATTTAAAAGACGGAGGGAATAAAAGCGGAAGATGATACTACTGAATATTGAGAATGCTGAGAAGTACAACAGTGTTTTTGGTAATGTGATGCCCTTTTTTAATGCTCATTTTGATGTTGTTGTTATTGTACTTGTATGTATTTATGCCATGCATTAATTCATCGACCAAATGTTGCCTAAAAAGCGGGTGAGTGAATTAGTACGCTCAGCGGAGCTGGAGATGAATAGATGATAAGGAAGAATAAGAAGCCTTCTGTTTTCCAGCGGCGTATGCGCCTCCCTGTCTGCAATCTTTTTTCTCTTCCTCTCATCTTCTTTTTTATGCATGACAGTGTAGCAGTAGGAATATACAGCATTGGTGTACTCCTCCTCACCTACTACTATTTTCCTTCACATGCCTGAGTAAGTTTTCTGTTTATTTATGAGTTCTGACTACAACCAGGAGGACTATTGGGTGATATGAAATGTGTTTTCCAGCTGTAAAGCTAGTTCTATTTGCAGCAGAAAAGTGAATGATACGAAAAGGAATTGCTTGGTGCTACTCTTGATAGTGTAAAAAGCACACGAGTCAAACAACGCACCACTCATTCACAGACTCAGTCAGTCGTGATATGATAGAGTAACAGAAGGTCTCTGCTCCGTAACCGGGAGAAAGAGAAGAAAAAATAAGGAAAACCACGTCAGTCAAATCCGTCAGCTAGTAGTAAATTCACACAGCAATTCTACTATGACTATACATTATATAGTTCATCCGATGCACAGATAAACGTAATCGTATCAACACTCTTTTATGCCGTGTTACAAAAGTACTACATTACGCATATAATAAAAAGTATAGTTAGCTGTATACACACATTTTTGAAGGCTATCAGACAGTTTGTCTAGCACAAAAAAACAAGCTAGCTGTTTTGCTTCCTCTCTAAATGAAACTAATGGAAGATTTGGTGGTAGTGGCAGTTTCCTTCCTACTTCTGGCCTGTTTTGCATTTCAAATAAGTAAATCCATTATTGCATTGCCTTTTTACGCTTTAGTGATTACATGAATGTGATAATAGATTGGAAGCGCTGCTACTCCTGCTGTTTTTAGCGAGTCGTTTTACCATAAAAACTGGAGAAAGTGGTAGACATCACATCATCCACCGTATCGTAAGAATGATTCAATGGAAAGCGTACGTATGTGCTATGTAAAGGGGTAGTATTTATCGGTAAAGCAGTCAGTAGTGTTTCAAATCATGCATATCAATGAGGCCACTTGAACAAGGAAAAAAAGGTGAAATGAATGAGCATGTAGATAGATAGGGATACAATGTAACGACTGTAATGTACGTGTACTTTGTGCTTTATTGGATGCTTTTATTGTAAATAAATGGAAATTGTACTTTATATTGTGGTGTATCCAGAATAAAAATTTTATTGCTACAATTTTCAATTAAAGAGAAAACTTGTTCACACATACGCAAGCTTTTACACTAGCTCTTTAAAAGGTGACTCTGCACACGATTACATGTACTTGTCCTCTTTTGTAAGGTAGCACACACAGACAATGTTTTTTCCTCTTTTGAAATGCCTTTTGATCTTTGATATTACAAAACTGAAAATGAGAGCTTATGAACTGAGTGGTAACTTAGTGTGTACGCACTTACAATCACAATAGCCACTTTGCCAGGAGCAGGGGAAAAAAGGAGAAGTTGGGCAGTTAAAAGTGCTTTTTACTTTCATTTCACAGAGTCAGTGCAAAGAACAATGGGCAATTGTGTAGATTAAAGTTGTAATACAACGTGTCCCATTAGCTTTTCCTGTGCAAGTGCCACACTAGTGCAGTGCTGCTATTGATATATACTAGTCTTATACTGCAGCATGTTGTGTTTTTCTCTCAAGTAAAAGGAAAGTATCTTCATACAACAATTTTTTTTTGTAATTTTAGAGGTATGTAATATCACTTTGAAACAAGCATTATTATCATCTTCTCTTTTTTCCGACTCCACTTTAGTTTCCTGCTGAAATGACAATTTATTTTTTTTCTCTACACAGAGAAAATAAAATGTTGCTGGGCTGGGGTAAGGTGAAGACGGTACGAAAAAAGTGGTGATATCTTATGGCTTTAGACATTGTGTCTTTGCATTATTCTCAAACAGTTTTTTTTTGTGTATTCCTAACATCTCCTAAAACACCACGGATGAAAGTCGCGTCAGTGTGGAGGAAGAAGGAAACAAAAAAACGAGGGATAGGATGCTTTGCTACTATCTACGTAATCTTAGATCCTATGACACTTGAAACGGACAAGAGGAAGCGAGAATAAGAGAAAGTGAAAGTACCTCGATGTAGTTGCAAGGATATATTATTATATTACCTGAACAGCTAAATAGTAGTGGGAAATCAGTAAGCAGTAGTATAATAGCGAGCCCAAAACGACGAATCTTCTCACTTTAACTGCTCGTGTACTTACACGAGTACAAAAATATAATAATACGACAGTGACGAAATAAACTGAAATTGGAATTGTGCTAATGCTGATGGGAGTCGTTATTGTAGGAACTTGGTGGTAGGAAGATGATTCCACTACTGCTTCATTAAAGCAAATAAGCGTATTTCTGTTTTATTTCGTTGTCGAACGAAGAAGGTGGTTAGCGGAGGAAGGGGAAAGACGAATGGATGAGATGGGAGAGCGGAAAGAGCAAGAACACATGATAACCTATTAATTATCATCATGGTACACTAAAGTATAATAATTATTACTAGAGACTGCTCTAGGACATGTTGGCTTTCACGTCACGCCTCAAAAAGACGCCTTTTTCTTTCTTAGCTTCTCAGGAGAGTAGACAGACATACATAGGGAAACGAGAAGGGAGAAAATATGGGAAAATGTGAGGAAAAGAGGATGTGGCAATTGCATTTTTGATGTAAGTACCTATAAATCCTCAACGAATGTAGCAGAAATTCTTCTATCTGCACTGTGATTGTGAGCTATATCTATTTCTGAAGGTTGGCTAGCTATAACTGTCTGTTTCATTATGGAACTTGAAATAAATGCAGCAGAAGAAGCAGAACGAGTGACAAACCTCATCTCTAAAAGCACAGAACCTTGTCATTGCTCATCACAAGAAAAAGCACGACGTGACTTTTTGATTGAATCGATGTTACGTTTGTATCATTTGGATGATCACTTTTATCTGCCACTTTAAATTAGGACGTGTTTAAACATGTAACATGTCTGCTATTCACTTCTAAATACCACTTAATTGTGTTGAACCATATTAGCACTGTTGAAAAATAAGATTTTCGCTTGTACACGCAATGCAACTAATCGGAAAGATGCTAATTTGAGAATCAATCAATTGTAAACGACCTATTTCTAGATAAAGGCCACTAGATTGAGTAGACAGTAATATGAGATCATTTTTTATGATAACTTTTTCACACATAAAAGTGACAAACACAAGATGGAAGATTGTGAGTTTTTGTTTGAAGCGAGTAAACCAACCTCGGAGAGAAAAAACTTATAGAACGGATAGAACGATGTATAAATGATGAAAATAGACGGACAAATAAGCAGAGCTTACATAATGTGCTTGTTGATAAACTACATAGAGATAAAAAACACTTGAAGTTTGGTAACAAACGTGATATTTTATTCTGCTACTGCAACTACACACGGAGAAAAGGGCATGATGATGTGTATTAATGGATATCTACTTTGAGAATTTGGGACTTGAATTGTCAAGAAAAAAGAAAAAGTGTGTGAATGAGCATTTCTATAAAAAACCAGCCCACTTGCCATTTTTACTATAAAAAGTATTTGGATTCGTAAGCGAGAAGTTTACAAATAGCGAAAAGAAAGATCTTTTCCGTGAAAAAAATACAATGGGTCGGTCTGTGTACCCACTACACCACATACATTCACTGTATCCACATCGGCATCACACAGCATTTTGCAAAAGCTTTCAGAAAGAAAAATATGTTCAATTGACACACACATTTTCTCTTTTTTATTTGCTGATTCCAAACTTGAAATGGAAAATCAGCTTTTGCTCCTCCACTTTGACCATATTTCAATCATTGTGAATGGGAGAGAAAAAAGGGTATATTTTTATACGACCCATGTGTGCTTATACACTTTATTTTCTGCAAGCTGGTATTATTACCTGTCGATATGCTGCCATAATATTATTTACTTTTTCGATGTGACACGGTCGGATCGGAAGTTAAAATCCATAAAAATACTTTCTTTCTTCTTACTTTACAATAACCCTTTCCTTGACATCAACCAGCAAAGCCACATTGGTACATTGATAACGGTTTACTTTTTCCAGTTAGTTTTTACTTACGAGGCAGGTAATTTTTTGGGAGTTGAAGAAAGAAAGCAGATAAGTGCACTAGTTCAGCATCAAACAGCAATACACGGAAATAATTTTTACTCTTAATGGATTCCCTCTCTCGTTTCACGAGTTTCAGTGAAGGAAAAAGGGAGAAAAAACGTTTACTTACGCACTTCACCATTTTTTTGTACATTTTTCAGTTGACTCTCGTTTAGTTTAGCGTGACATTTGTATATTATTACGGGAAACTGTATAGCTAATAACAAGAAGGGTCAGTGGACAACTTAACAAAGAAAATATAGAAAAAAACTTTTCTCAACTTTTCTACATTTTAACAAGTTGTGTGTTATTTCTTCCAACAGACCAAGCAACCCTGACTCGTTTGACGTATTTATGTCATGCTTTATTGAAAGTAGCAGGAAAAACGCATGCATTACACACATGACATTTCTCTTCGCCTCGTTTGCTCGTTACGACGCTTAAAAAACCGCTTAAAAACTTTGTAGTATGTAAGTTGAGAAAGAACGAGTACAGTAGATTTTTTTTTTAACTTTTATGGATTGTTACTGTATTTTTGTTGTGTGGGCAAGCAAACCACCAATAGTTTTGGGGTTACACTTTATCTACCTCTTTGAACTTTTTGCCCACCCTACGTCATACTATGCCTAGAAGAAGAAAATGCGCCACATTACTTTTATAATGTATAACCGTTGCCACTTTCACCCAGTAA
>JAHZMZ010003883.1:0-31736 GCA_027743805.1 Lepidocyrtoides sp. E14 | reverse complement strand
GTACGGTGAGAAACTATATGAAAAATAAAAAAGACCAGCAGATCACCCCTGCATTTAATCAAGCTTTTAAATAAAAAAAATGTCCTCTTGTACCAAATTTTAATTTATTTGCATCTTAAATAGCATTCCATCAGTGCTCTTACGATTAGTCCCACGTGATGATGTGGTGTTAATTTTCAAGTAAAACATTGTACTGAAGCGTCTGAAACATTTCAAAGAAAAAATTATACGCAAGTATAAAAACTATGCAAAAGTGTCGAGGCTACGATTTAAAGGAACTCGGAGTACATGATTATTGGCACTTGGCTTAAAAATCAATAAAGTTTCTTTTTACCTTACCTAACAAACGGGAAAGAACATAGACTCATGCTAAAATGGATGTAATTTATTTTAGCGTTAATTGGTTCAGTCTGAAAATGGCCTGGTTTTACAACCACGAATTTACAGTAGGAAAGCCAAGTAATATACTGAAGTAGTTTCACTGTCAACAATTTTCAAATAGATACAAGTCCAATAAATACGATTCCGGTAGTAAAAACAAAATCGTTTAACAACGAAGTGTATTACAACTACATCACAGTGTCTCAGTCGTCTCAGTATTATAGGCTAATAAGATATCATGCAAAATTTTATCGGTCTGCTTTTGATAACATACCTATGCAAACTTGATGCGTGTTATATTAGGGATGAGCCGAAAATGTGTGCTCATGTACTAATTACATACAATGTAATGCTTGCTAACTTACTGCTACTTGATACGTTTGGAACATCAAGAACTTTCTCGGTGCATCCCTTATGTAACACGAAACAATTTCGCATATTATGGGCATTATTAAAATGTTGAGCTAAAAAATTCATAGCTTATCAGCACTTGATATTGAACCACTGAGCTATATTTCAGGCAAATTGGCGACGAGAAAAAATCATAACCGTACTAGTCAGCGAACAATTGTAGAATACTGTGCGGATTTCTGTTTTTAAAAAATTTATGTACTGAGGGTGGTGGAAAAAATTTCCCATGCACCCAAATGTTATTAATTTAAGCATATTCTCAGATTAAGTCTTCAGTTCAATCGCTTTCCTTTTTTAACCATAAGCATAGGTGAGGTCGCATCAATTTCGAAATTTCTCCACCAACAGAGTACGAGTAAAAATTTTATCGTTTAAGCTTAAGACGTTGATAAACATTGATCGTAAAGTACCAAAACTTTTGACGAAGCAACTGATATAGGTCACTACATCTCAGCAATGCCATCTTACTTCCATATCCTAATAATATACATCTGTATACAATTTTAAATTAATTTTAAAAATCAAATTTAGCGTATTGTTCCTATAAAATTTAGACCATTACTATTTTATGAATGATGAAAGATATGTATGTAACTATAAAAATCTCCTCCTATGGCACATTCTTTTGAATGTTCGCCTATTCATTTTCTTTTGATTACAGAAGCACTTAAACTACCTGTTGTTTTTATCTTAATAGCCTCCATTTTTCATTTCACACCTCTCGTTCGACATATTTGACAAGTTATTTTCCCACTGTGTTACTAAATCCTAACTTTAAAATATTCGCAAATAAAATTCTGAAATAAAATAAGCAATAATCAAATGCGCATTAATTTTGTGATTTGTATTATAAACTTGTTTAAAAAATACTCTGTCCTGAATTGCACAGATGAAATTCAGCAAATGGTTACACTCTATAAATACATGCATAGCTAACATTTTTACTTCGTAACATAACTGACAATGGATAGAACTTAACAGTTGTAAACATTTGGTCATTTATAAATTAAAAGATTTGCTTTACCGTTATATGAGAAAAAGTTTTTTTTGTAACCTTCGCTTACCAACTCCCTTTCTAGCGAGGTCTCATGATATTAAACTAGGTTTATGAAATTGACCTAAAGAAAATCTTTCAATCTTTAGCAGTTAATTAAACTGAAGATTTTTCAAATCATAATAAAAAGGAAATTACATCGAGATGAATACACCATTTGAGAAAAAAATATGCTTTACCATCTGCATTTGCCAGTTAACTGCAGTGCTCAGTTGTGTGAGTATGGTGTATCTGGCGTGGGCAGTGTACATGCCCTCATATAACACCCTCAACTCGGACTTTTCCGAGCAAACAGTGATGTGCACTACAGTCTCGAAAACTACTTTACCAAACTGCGAGGTGGATGACGGTACAGGAGTGATGGTTAGTTCCTGGAAAAGTTGTGGCGAGTGGTGCCTGTCTACGTCCTCGGGTACGTGCACACAAATTCGGGTTGATGTACGGAGAAATGGAAGCAGCGTTAGGTTAGAGGAGTGTGACCCAGCAGCGTTCGATACCAAGTATTGTCACGGAATAGACCCTAAAATGAAGGTCTTCGAGTAAGTACTTAAAATTCAGCATTTTTTAATTCAGCCCGATGGTGCAATACTTTTATTTGTTACTATTCAGATGTATTAACGGAGAGTGCGCATCATTGCACGGAATATTCAACTGTACCAAGCGTCCTTCATCTCCCACTGGGGAGACACAGGGCGCCATATGCAGAAATCTCACTTCCGTTATATCATGCAATATACTTGCATTAGATAAGCCTACTGTTTGCAACACTCGCAAAGCTTGTCTACACTTTGACGGTCTGTACTTGTGCAATTACGGGGAATGCGCAAGAGTTCTTCTACCCTTCAGATGCGAGAAACGGTGTAGCGACATTAACACCTACGCAAAAAATATCATGATACGAGGAGGTGACATCATTTACACAGCCAATTGTGCACGAGCTCGGGATATGGAAACAAATACTGAGATTTGGCCAAAGGACTTTCGCACCAACAATTTCCCAAATCGGTCTCCAATGCTGATAATGTTTTGTACGACTTTGCTTGAGGTTCCAAACGATAAAACGACTTTCACAGTATCCGACTGCTTCAATGGATCCCTTCTTGAGCCAGGCCACTTTGGCAACTCTACAAACATCACGTATGTTTTAAAAAGTCATTACGAGTCATCAGAGCGACTGCTGTATTCTGAACGCGTTTCTGTACCGTCTGAGCAGGACTTACTAATTTACAACTCAGTCCGCCTGTATATCAACCATGATGCTTGTGTGAACACTTTGTTTCTACAAGAATGCGAACAGTTTCATGCAGAATTTGGTGGTGACGGGGCAGATCTTTGGAGTCAGTCAAGATTCCAGTGTTTCTACTCTCCCAACAACGGTGAGTTTGTAGTACTACGATTCAGTAAAAACAAGACAATCCTGGAGCTGTTGATTGCTGCTGCAGTTCCAACTACGCTGGCTATTATATCCTGCTTGTCCCTGTGTCTTTGCACTAAAATCATTCATATGGGCGATGACTCACACTTTTACTTTCAATGTTGTGGGGCGGATCCCAAGGAATTACTAGGGACTAGCACTGTCGAGACTGATTTACTGTTATGAGTTAGCTTCTCTATACCTTTTGTTTTAGCAGCTAGTTTTGCGAGTGATGATGATGATTTTGGTGAAAGAAGATAGAAAAGAAATGAAATGAGCTTTGATCTTAGAGGAATGTTTTGATTACTCACTTCAATGATGTTAGCGGGCCTAGCATTGATGTATATAGCTAGCAAACGCACCCAAATCAAGTTTGTAAATATGATATTATAATGAGCTTTAAATTACTAATTCAATACTGAGTACAATCTGATACTGACATAAAAGGATGTCGGATTTAATTAGCCGTGTCGCGTGTGCAGATTTTATTCATAAATACACAAACACTGTGCACTGCACAATTATTTTTTAAATAAAAGATGTACAAATAAAAACCAGGAGGAAGGCATATTGACAATCAGGACAGATAGCTACAAATATATATTTACCCGGAAAGCCCAAAAATACGCAAATTGCATACTATTCCTCAAGCCTCACTCTGTTTTTATTATTAAATACGACATAGTATATATGGCATATAATTAAATAAAGCTGCAGTTAAATAAAGCTACTATTTATGAAGGAGAATAAAGAATATCAGTGGACCACTCCGTATTTTATCACTGTTAAAAAATATAATCCACAATTTTGAGAATAATAATAAAAATATAAAACTTTTAATATCGTAAATGTGTCTTGTGGTCCTGCTAATTACATCTTTGCATAAAATAAATATATTTATCTATCATTTGCACAACTATCTATTCTTTTTCGATCATTGCGTGTAGTCTAGTTCTCGCTGTGAACCAGCAAAAGACAAAATTAATTATTCCTTTTTCTCTAGCGGATAACAGAGTAAGAAGAAGGAGCTTCAGTACTCATGCCAAGCTTCCATTTTCTGATAAAAGAGGACATCCATTCCTCCACGTGCAATTCATTGCTCAATGTAAATTAAAATTCACTGTTTTTGTAGCTGTCATTAAATGGTAGTTGTTTCAAATGATTTGTGACTTGATAAAATGCAATATTTTTGCATGCAGTTTCAGTACTTTGAGTATAGATTTATTTAAGTCTTTTTTAAATGTGTTTTTATTCGGGTTGTTTTTCATTAGATTTAAAAGTGTGTAGGAGGAGGTGTGAATTGAATATAGGATCGTCTCTTGCATGCAAAATAGAAAAGGCAAACGTTCTCAAAATCATTAAGCAGCATCAATGTTTCAAATTTATATAATATATCAAGTTGGTTTTATTCTCTCTCTCTCTTTCTGGCTGCATTTTCATCATCACACGAAATTAACAATAAGCCGACGCGACCGATACAACAACGTGCTCAATAAAACACAATGAATTACACGATACACTTCACGCCCATTTTTCAGACCAGACTTGAATGCGTGCTCTTCTTGTAGCGCTCAATATACCCCGTTCATAATGTAAGATGTAAATATTAATAATAAAAAAATTTGTCTTCCTAACAGCATTATATTTTTTTTTGAATTTACCATACAATACATTTGTTCATTTTCACCATACAGTACTTTTATTTTTTTTGGTACATTGAAAACCCTTTTTAAAGTCAAATGGAAAGATAGAAAAAATGTGAACGAGTGAGTGAGAAGAAAGGATAGATTTTGCGGTGAATTTTGTCTGTTTTTTGATTGAGTTCAGCCCACAAGCCCCTATATCATCATTTTATGCAGTGTACATACTCCACTCCACATTAACAAGTCATTCAGTTCAGTGTGCGAGTCAAGTCAAGCATAGGAAAAAAAAATCTTCCATGTTATAACCTCAAGAAAAGCAAAGAAAAGGTGAAAAATTAATATTGATACCGAAACTGCAAAATATTCGAATAACTTTGTGGCTGCATACATACATGCAAGCATTCAAATGTCCATTGAAAAAAACGTGCAGTGATGGCGTAACAACAATAGCAAAGCCCTAAACTTACTAGCCAAGCCAGCCACAAAAAAAAGAGGCTTTGCCTCAAAGAAAAATTTATTGTGAATAAATCAATCACAATAATTTTCCTCTTGTGTTCTGTGTGTCTAGTAAAATAATAATAATAGAATGAATCCCGTCCTCTTAATTTACATACATACATATTACATGCCGTAGGATTTTTTGTGTTGTAGAGAGAGAGATTTCGCACCGATTTGATTCATCTGCTGTCCGCCTCCCCATTAGCTTATAAATTATCAATTATTTATAGTTTTTAATTATCGAGTTGAAAAATCAGCTTGTTCCTTTTCTTCTTACGTGTATCCTTTTGTTTTGATGATGAACAAAATGAAAAGAGTGGTGGTGTGTGCGTTGTGTTCTCTTTTGCTTGCACAAGGCTCATAAATCCGTGAGCTTTTTCATACTAACTTTTTGATTCCCATCATCATCATCTTGAGCAGCAGCAAGAGTATCATCCATCCGGCCTTTACACCTTATTACAATGTACTCCACATTTTCTCCCTTTTTTTACAACTATTTACCCCTATTTCAAAACAGTGGTATCATGCATCCTCTCACCTGCGAGCCTGGTCTCATATCTGAACCTTTTCCAAAGGTAGAGGCTTACTTTTTAAAATTTTAAGGCTTAAAAAGAGAAGCATCATGATCACATTAGCCTCGTTATCTCCTTCATGACTTGTAGTGGTTTTATTTTCTTCCTTCACTTCATAAACAATCAGACAAGAAGATACAACGAACGAACAGCAACACGAACAACACGACACTATTACATGAGCATTTTTAATCTTTTTTTTTTCAGGTAAAAAAATAATAATCATAAATAAGAAGGTATATACACCCTAATTTTCATCCTCATCACCGTCATAATCAGTATCATGACTCTCACCTACTTAGCGTTATCTCAATCTCAATGATATGATATTGATGGTCATTTATTGGACACATCACACTTGTTTCGGGTTTTTTCTTTCTTACCTTCTTCATTTTTCAAATGAGTCTAGACCTTCGTTTGTATGTATGTATGTTACTTGCTTTACTTTTTTGAGAATTACGCAACACTGCTGAAGAACGGCAATCATCAGAAGATATATCATAATAGCATCATCATATCATCATTTTGTAAAGAATGGAATGTGTTTACCCCGAAAATTGGTGTGAAATGTTGTTACCAAAAAGTATGATAAACGGGACAGGTGCTTGATTGGAATATGCGGCAGTGGTAGATGGAACATGTTTTGCTACATTTGCCGATCTGATTTTAAGAGATTGCGATACAGTTTAAAGACCTGTGAGATTCTTGTTACTCGTGTGTACTTTTTCCGTTGTATTTACTGCAAATTGATGTGCTGGCTTGTTAACACATTACTTCCTCATCAAGATGATGATAACGACAAAGCTAATGTCTAATTATATAATAATAGCATTTTGAGAATGTTCGATTGAAGCTTCATAACTGCCAAAATTTTGGCATGAAGAAAATTAAGCTTATCGATATCAAAAAATAAGGAAAGTGATAGAGTGCCAAGTAAGTTGTATTTAAAAAAAAGTAAAGCAATCTTGTAAGAGGTAGTAAGTAGCAAACACCACCAGTAGTATTGAACGGTAGACCACTTGTAAAAAAAAGTACAAAAAGATGTATAGGGGCACTCTGATATTCATCTTTTCTCTACCTAATAAATTTAGAGTGTACTCTTCTTTCGGCACTACTAAAATTGCTTGAGCTCACGACAGCTTCTGTGGTTTTTCAAGCTCTTCATAATAAATGCCTAATTTGCTGCTATCAGTTGAAGATAAGTTTAATGAACTTCCTTACACTTTTTTCGTGCGTAATAATTGCTTTTTCCTCTTTTTATTCTGAAAGCGTAACCCGTCATCATCTTTATCTATCATTTTTCATTCACGTAATAAATAGTACGCTGATTTCAGCTGATGATGATGAGAGAGCATTTGTTTCTTCTATCAATGCAGTTTTACAACAGAGAACCAACAAATTTGTATTTGAAAAAACTAATGGAATAAAATGAATGAACCATATAGCACGCCATAAAATTCGACGTGTTCATCCAACCCTCAAACTCCATAAAGCTTATGTAACTGGAATCTGTTAATTTCCAATAAAACAGCCTTTTTGTAGGAAAATATGAAAAAAGATTAAAATTTTAATTGCAACCCCGCCCGTCTATTTAGAATTTGTTGGCAGCAGTATGTTTTTCATATTGACCAATTACAGTATTACAGATCTCAAAACATTGAGTGTTTAACGTTTAACCCTTTTATGATGACTTTGGCTACCGCAAAGTTATGTAGTTTTTATAACAGAATAGTTAAGTAAATACTAATGGGAGCATTGAAAAGTGTAGTGTTGACCTGTGACCTTTGAGCATTGCAACAAATCTTTTTTTTTCAAATAGGCATCGCATTTTGAATTTCATTTGATGCTGATGATGATCTACGGAATAGGTTGTCTCATTTTGTTCATTCACATTGAAAACGACGTCGTTAAAGGAGGCAGCCTGAAATGAGAAGAGATGGATGGAGTGAAAAGGGTGGGTCATTTTTGCCTTCCAGCAGCACCTTTTTTTACTTTTCATTTTCTATGCCCGCTTCTAGTCAAGCAGACACGAACAACAATGAAACCAAGAAAGAAAAAAAACCAAAGTGAAGAAAAATAATAGTAAAAAAGAAGAAGAAGGAAAGGTGATGTTGTTGATGTGTTATACTTACTTCTGGTGCTGCTGCTGTGTAGAATTGATAATAATGATGATGCAAAGCATTTGAAAAAAAGAATCGATCTTCAATTCAACTGTGCTCTCACCAAAATCATTTTCGTTTAGTAAGCTTACATTACAGCAGAGCTAGTTTGCTCTAAAGACAAATGAGTGGACGTCCGTCCAGTCAAGTAACAGGAATAAATGGTTAGGCCACCGGTTTTGAAAATACTCTTATTATTGCCACCTTACATGCATATAAATATGTATGCATAAGCGTGATTATGTATGTATTTTTAAGAATTTCTCATTCTTTCATCCTCTCAAGAAAATTGTAGGATAATGGATGGTTCTTCCATTTGTCTCGCCCCCTCATAAATATACTTTGACTAAGGAGCAGCACCAGAACAGAATGAGAATCACACACACAAAAAAAAATCCAACCTGACCTGATCCTAAAAATCGACCATGTATTTTTTCATGCTTCTAGATTTTCAGGTAAAAACAGGCAACCCTTCTATCTCTCTGTACTACGTTTTTACAAATTCTCATTGTTTTACAGTTGAGAGCAGACGACAAACTACTACTGGAAAGAACAAGTGTCTCCTACCTCTTCTGCTAACAGTTCAGAATGTAGACTAACAAAAAGAATATGTCATTGCCTGTCCCGTAGTCTAACCACCGACTGTTGTTGTTGTTGTTGGTGTAACTGCGGAATATAATTTTTATAATGGTATCACATTCCGTTTTGCTGATGGGATAAGATGAAATAAAATGATATCCTATTCCAATCCTTTGCCTTGGCTGAAAACCACTATGTACTACTACCGCAGCAACATCAAGAATCACGAAAAAGATTTGGAATGAATATAACCGAGATCACGAAACGGGCGACATATTATTATCATTATCAGATGGCTGTGGTAAAGACGATGGTGTGAAAACTGTCACCTTCCCATTTTCCCTGGGAATAACACTTTATAAATTTGTAACCTAATACTCATCCATCCAATGATTCTGGAAGAGATAGTGCTTCATAATAGGAATATTATTAACAAAACAGAAGGCCCACTACTACTCTGCACTGTCATGCCACAAGTAATACAACTGTTGTACAATAATTTGCATCTGTCTCTCTCGCCTTCAGTGATGTTCTACTAGAAGCTTGTTTTCGTCTGACCTTAGTACACCGAGTACTATATAATGTCATATTCAGTGTAAGGACAAGCAGACACATTCATGCATTTTGTGCCCTTTTTAAGTCTAAAAATTCTCGTTGCTCATCTTATCTTGATTATCTGGAGCAGATTGGTGTCCCTTTTTTTTGTTCTATGATGCACTTTTCTCACCGCAGCAGCAACATCTATAATGCATTTAAGATTGTTAAAGTATACAAATCAGAAAAACATTGAACACCACCATCACCACCACTACTACTCTACCACCGCAGCAGAAACCATAACCTAATCCATCTGCATTCGTTTCTTTCGCGTCATCATAGCATAATCATTAGCATCAGTATCAGTACCGTTTTGTTTGCTGGTCTTTCTCTTTATCCCTGTCTGTTTTGTCGTTATCATGCAATGACATCACTAAAAACCAATGTCGTGCTTATTGAGTTTGCCGTGTTTGTACCTAAAATTGACTGACGGAAAACCGACCAAGAATCGGGCAGGCGTCTACCTCTACTATACTACTAAATAAATACATATATATATGGCCTGCCAGGTTTAAAAAGAGTGTCAAGTTACTTTACCATTAAGGTTAGTTAGAGGTACCTTTAGCGTTCTAATCTTTTGCATCTATTTCTCTGTCATACTCCACTCTCGTCCAATGTACATCTCTTTCAGACAGAGAGTGCAAATAATACATAGTATTATTATGCTTGTTTCATTGGAGCATGTGTATAACTCTCGTAATGGAACACTTTACCCCTTACGTTTCTGTTCTGCTCTGCAATAATGAAACGAAACGAACCTTTCTCTGCATGTATTATCCCCTTCCCGGCACAAGCCTTATCTCATTGTCATTGATGCAAAATCTTGGGAACAAACCTCAGCAGCCTTTTCTAAAAATTCATACACAAAAAATAAGCAACTAAAAAGAAAGAAAGAGCACACGCTTTTTCCTTGTTCTTCTCTGTGTATCCTTTCACTCTGATGTGAAAATCTCACATGATGGTGATCATCATCATCATATTATTATTACCATGTTGCTGTTGATGAAGAGGGACAGCTGCTTATTTTTTGTACATTTTTTAGATTTTTAGAGATACGACACAAAAATACCTAGCATGATGATGGCATCAAGAGATAGTGCCATCTAACATTACTATTATTTTTATTGTTACTACAGTCGAATAATATGCAAGAAATGGAGAAAAAATGCAGATTGAAAAAATATAATAATGGCAACAGCATCACATCTCCTCCTGCGTTTTTGTCCTGCTGATCTTTGTGTTACACTACACACATGCCATAATCCACCAATATTTATCCGTTCATTCATTCAACTTGATTATTTGTTATGTTTCTATACGCATCAGTAACAGAAGGCGGAACAGAGCATTTTTACATTTTTAAAAGGAAAAAAGCCAAGATATGAGATGGACTGATGTGAAGGTCAATCTCACGGATTTTTTCCGTTGTAAAGGTAAAGTCTAATGGAAAAGAACGATGCAGCTGCTACACTAAAGTTACACTGCCAAAAAAACTGTTAAATGTAACGTTTGAATATCACGTCACCACACAAATAAAAAAGCTCATTATGAGTGTCATTTACATCTGCATTTTCAGCACGCAAAAGCAAAATTCCTTATGTAAAAATTTGTCATTACCGAAGTGATTGATCGGAGGTTTTACGAATACGGATATCTAAATTTATAATTTTAATCTAAAGGGGATTGTCTGTCACATCAGGACAAAATATTCTGACATGTAAAGTTTGATTGAACATTGGCGTTGGATTAAAATAGCATTGTGCTAGGTTTGCCTTGGAATTTGCAGTTAAAAAATAAAATTTCATAATGGAAGGAATTATTGATTGACAAAGGGAAGGTGTGATAGTACAGTGATCAAAGTAGGATTACAACATACCAGCCTACCAAGGAGAGCAAAATTGATGACTAATGAGTGGCAAATGGAAAGCCGACAGGTGGTCCCTCTACACACACAGTGTATTTTCTCCGTGCGCACACAGGGTTCCGCTTTATCCGTATCATCGTCCCCAACGGTGAGTATGAAGGTAAATGCTTTTTTATATAAATTTTATGAATGATCCATTTTTGTAAGTGTATGTACGTCTTGCCTTCTTTTTCCAAGGAGGAATTTCTACTTATTAAAGGGCTATTGTTTTTGTTCAAGGAAAAGTAATTTACAATATTCAATATTGTTTGTTTGACCTCACTTCCGCAGCAGTAAGTGGCAATAATGCATCATCATCATCGTGGCATGGCACCAGTCAATCAACAAAAAAATTCATTTACACGTCCAACAGCACACACATTGCCATAAAAGTTCATTTCGTGCCGTGGTACTAAAAAGCACATATGATAATAATAAAAAGTAACAAAACAGCAGGACAGTGAGCACACATAAATTGCCATTTAATGACAATACCAATTTTTCAAACAATTCATCGGCTCCTGATCCCATCATCATCACATCACTGTCAATCAGCTTGCACAGTGCATACAAAAAAACTCACGCAACATCTCGATTTTTTTGCACTGTGGGAAACTCATCCTTGAAGGATTTTTAAATACCACTGGTCACCACCACACCGCATAAAAATACCTTATGCAAATGTGAAGAAACTAAAAGGGTAAAAGTTTTTGATTGATCATCATTATCATCGTCGTGATGATGAGGATGATGGAGTATAATTTATTATAATTTTTTATGAATGAATGCGAAATTGGATTTCAGCTTATTTTAAACTTGGGACAGCAAGGAAACATACTTAGAGATGTATAGTGGCGATGATGACGGAAGGAACGGCAGCAGCAGCAGCGGCAGGACAAGACAGACATGCCAGAGCATCATGCTAGCTTGTTGGTCTTCTTGGACTCCAACAAATCAACCCAGCTTGATGCTTTTGCTGCTCACTTACTTACTTAGCTATAGTCGTCCTCGTCGATATTTTTTTTTTTTGCTTCACCTCATTTCACTTGACTTGATTGTTGCTGTTCAACAGAGTTCTGTTGCTAGAAACTAGTGATGTTGGCGATGAGCTCCTTAATGATCATTTGATGATGATGGGGTGATGATGGAATACAGAATTGGAATAATGAATCGTCAATAAAAATCGATTATAGGATCCCATAGGGGGTACGTTTCTCTATTCTCTTCTTCCCGTGCCGGACACTACTCTTGGAAAATCGCGTTTTAATATTTTGTACGTTTTTTTTCCTTTTACTGATGATGTTCATTTTCGTGTACACTTTGTCGTCGTGGCTCAGGTTTAACAATAAGACTTGAACTGACTATCCTTTGAATTTTATTAGAGAAGGTATTTTCTCCATATTTCCAATTATGATTGTGATGATGAATAATGGAATATTGTATATTAATAAAAATAAAATGATGCAATCCTTTTTCTCATTTTTGTCCGTGACTTGACAGAAAAAAGCTGAAATCAGTCATTTATCAGCAGCCGAGGAGGAGGTTGCCCCAATCTTGCAAATCATTTTTATGTGAATGAGCTTGCATACAAAGTTATTTAAGTAAAAAAAAGGCCTAGGCAAACGTCAAAAGTCATCTTTACAGCTTACATGTACCCATTGCACACGCATAAGCAGCAGTAAAAATATAATATCTCATGAAAAGATAGCACAACTGACAAAAGTAAATCATATATATATTTTTTTTTGTTCAAAATCATAACAATAATAATACGCAACACACGACATGCGAGAGAGTGTGCAAAGTTTTGAGCAAACATTAAAGAACACAACAGCAACAGTAGCATACACCACAGATTAGCTTGTACATTGGCGTTGATGACGGCTCTCTATAAATGTTCCTATTTACATACGGTAGCAGGTCAAGTGAATTGATCAGTAGGGATTAAGTATAATGTATCGAATCTCTCTTTAATTTTATTTTCAAGCAGGGAGCCTTGTAGACAAAAAAAAGGGAGTTGGAAATAGGGGAAGATATATGGACATGCATGTTATATACTACTTTATAGCGAATAAAATCGAAGTATCAGAAGAAGCAGCAGCGGGGTAAAAGTTTTCCTTTAAACGTTCCCGATTCCCGATGGACCGATCCTTTACTTCCTTCTTACTGCTTCATGTCGCATTCACCAATATTTGATTTTATTACAATGTGAATCGAATGTAAAAATGATGACAATGATATTGGATCCTTGTATTAGCAGAGTTTGTGTAGGCTTTGCGTTATTTTTTCTGGTGGTGGTGAATGGTGATGGCCGTGGTATAACGTCACCGTCACCCTTCCTATTATTCTTCCTTGTCGTGGTTCTCTCGTCCCGAGAGAACAACTTATGCAAAAAGCAAACCCGCTTTTTTCCTCCTCTTCTCTTCAGCTCATTTAGCTCGTAACAGGGCGATAACACCACAACAAAAGGGAGAAAAATGCTCAAATAAAAATTCCCAAGGGTGCCACTTATGTAATGCTGATGTAAGCAAACAGTAGAAGTAGTAGTGCAGCGGTGGTGGTGGTGGTGATGTGGCAAGAGAGTAGCGATCACAATTTCAGAGCATCATCCTTTCTCATTCCGATTTCCATCCCGTGCTGTTGTCGTCGTCTTAAATTCGGATATTGTTATTATGCAATTGCACACTGTCTCTATACTTGTGCCTGTTTGTCTGGTGAAAAGGAGACTTTTAAGCTGTGTATGAAATTCAAATGGTCACATGGTGGAATAAGAGAACGGATATTACACGGGGTATTTTTATGTATCTTTTACTTTTTGGGGGGAAATGGGATAGTTTTCTCTACCACCACCAGTGCATCGTCACATTGCTGATGCGATATGTGATAGAGCAAAAAAAATATAAAGATAAGCTGATACTATAAAATTGTGATATGTACATATACCTATTTGCCACATAAATGTGTAGCAGCAGCATCCCATCCCATATTACATTCTACTGTGGTGGGACTTGCATATATGTATCTCCATTAATCCTCAATTTCCCATTTTTTCAAACTTACTATTTGAATTACAATTTTTTGGAAAGAGATGAGATTTGTGATAATTTTTTTTGGTTGATGGCTAAGGCGTTGTTGGTTGCTGCTGTTAATGTTCTGGTGGTTGCGGTGAGAGTAAATGAATGAGAGCATTATTCTACAACTAAACTGCTGCCACTGTACTACTGTGTAGTTCGTCGTCAATATTTTTCTCTTCCATTTTCCAGGTCATTTTTATTACTATCATCATCATCATCATGTGGTAGAACCATGGTTAGGTAGTAATATATTGTGGGAGTATGTATAAGAGATATTCACAGAGTGGAAGAGCAAAGAGAGTCAATTCACTGTTTCGTTTCGCTCCGTTAATTCCTCTATTTTTTTCTCTCTCTGTATTTCTTTAATGGTGTGTTATTTAAAGCCAGAGAGACGTGGGTGCACATGTTTGATGTATGAGAATACCTGAAAAACAGTATTTGAGTGCATTAATATGAAGGGCTGTACCGAGTCGTTTAACTTGACTTTTATTCTATGTATTTATTTCAAAAGAGGGGATCTAATTTAGTTATCTAATCTCTTGTCTGTCTGTTGGAAGAGATGGGAGCCATGTTTTAACTGCAATGCTTGATGTTGGTGTGGAGTTTGTGTTACTCAAGTGGAAATATCCAAATTTGTCCAGTGTTTTGACTAACCTGGTTAAAATGTTTCCATAAACTTAAATGGAAAATTTGTTTGCAAACGCGTACAGAAAACAACTCGGCACAAGCATTCTCCGGCTTTTAAACCATTTCCCATTTGTTGATTTGTCCACTGAACGTTTGAAAAGTTGACATTTGGCGCATACTGATTCTGATATGAACAGGAATAGTAAATGTTCGTCTGGCTGTAAAGTGATTAGCATGATAATTATATTACGCCATGTGTATATATGCTCTAGAATATAACGTTAATATTATACAGGAACCGGAAGTGGAGCGATGATATGTACCAGTAGACATGCTGACACAGTCACAGTGTGGGGGAAAAACTTGTAGCTTCTGTTTTAAATATTACTGTGACGCGTATTTATGGAGAGAAAAAATGAAACATATATAGGGTTTCCTTTTTTATGGGTGTCGATGATACCGTTGGAACTGAAGCGTATGTAGGAAGGTATAATACTCCCAAAGTATTATTTAGATCGGTTCTCCAGTGGAAGTAATAATTACCTGCACAAATGTCATCGAAATAAATATCGTAACCACCAAAACGAAACCACACAGGTTTTATCTTTTAAGTAAATGAGGCAATTTATTGGGGACTTTTGAAACGTGTTCATACAGTCAACATGTTTTTTTTATTTTCGGTATTATTAAAAAAGTTCTTACTACTACTACTACTACCACCACAACAGCAGCAGCAGGCACAGAGTGAGTAGACAAGCACCCTTTTTTGACAGGAGGAAAAGTTCACCTGACCGTTTTTATGGCATTTATCAAAATAAATGGGATAATGCTCTATCGTCGTTAGCATACCTGTGGTCTGTGGTGGTAGTGGTGGTGGTGAGGAATGAGAAATTGTACGAGTTTGAAATAAAGAGGAACATTATTATTATACAATCCTAGGAATACTTACGACACAATCGAATATAATGTTGTTTGAACAAGAAGGAAAAAACTTGTCCCAGTTAAGTTCCAGTTTTTTATCAGACTTTTCATATCTCCATATCCCTCTTTAAATGTGCATATCCTTCATCATCATCCATGTCGTTTCATGGACAGAATTATGAGACTCATTAAAAAACTCTATTGCTCCTGCTCACTAAACTCTGATGAATGTTGGGCAAAATGAAGCAAGTGCAAGGAACTCTGTATAAAATATATAATGTTGTCGCCGTAAATAAAGGATTCTCTGTTTTTTGTTAAGGATCATCCATTTAACCTTTTATTTGTGGAGAGATTCCACTTGGGATTATATTGGAATGAATATTATCATCGTCAAAGTACAAAGGGATGATGATAATATGTTGATGATAATAGTTTGGAAAACGTCCCTTTTGTCCCACAGTGCGCAAACCAACCAACCAAGCAAAAACGAAAGGGGGAAGTTAATTTTTAAGTTAAACCATATGGTAGCTGTACCCACCCAGTTTGTGTTATTGTTTGAGATCACGTTCTCAGTTCAGCTTTTTTTCGCTCTACTATCACTACACTCGTTCGAGTGGTTTTTGAGCGTTTTAGTGGAGAAAATTGTGTAATTTTTTTTTCTTGTTTGTTTTGAAGAGCTCTTTGGCAGACGAGACCTGCCATCACCACAATCACCACCACCACCACCGGGATGTTCTGATCGTTGTTAATGATGATGACCAACATGCATGCATAACAGATATTTGTGGTCAAAAAGGCTCCTTTTTATCATTTTTTTGTATGTATTCAAGGGCAATTTACGATGAAGTGGTGATGGTGGTGGCACTGGATCATTAACTATTAAAATGAATGTGCTGATGAAATGAAGTGAATGTAGAAGCTTCTGTTTAAATTGAATGTGGGCACTTCAATTTTATTGTTCCGTGTAAAACCCATCACACGTGAAACCATACAATAAATATCAATATTAAAAAGCACACACAATACACACACAACCAAACCTGTAAGCGCAACGGCGACGTGTGCGGTTTCATTATTTACTCACCAACCGAATACATATTCTGTTCTGTCAGTAGCAGAAACATAACGCGGTTCTCTTTAAGCAATTAATGCTATTAGTATTTTTGTTGAAACCAATCTACTCTAAACTTTCATGGTAATTTTCCATTTTTCCACATTAAATATGCAGTGACCTTGCCCTAGGTGTTGGAAGCCGTTATTTGACATGCTTTATATTTATTTTTAATTTTATTATTGTTCTTTTATCCTCTCTCTTTCATCTTATCTGCATCTGGTTTTCTTTTTGTCGAAAAAAAATCTTGTGAACTGTGTACATTAATGTGCAATGGCAAGGGCGATTTCTTGAAGGAGATAATAAAACCAGAAATACACACTTACACACACATACAACAATATTATACCCGCATCGCGCAGTCCAACCAAACAGCATACACAAATAAACAAGTAGATAGAGATAAGGAAAAGTCATAATACAAGTGTTTTAAAAGGCTCCCTTCTCTCAATGACCATCTGAGTTTAACCAACGGAAAATAAAAAAATGATCATTTTTATTTTTCTACACCGGACTTGTGTGTGCAATTTTTTTCTTGTTCCTTGCTATAACCAATGTTAAAAATAAATTATTCCCATTTGAGTACTTTTGCCATTGTGGTGAAAAACGGACAACGCGACGAGAGAGTTAAAGTTCTCTTTTGTAGAGCCGAGGTGTTATCTAACATTTTATGCAATAAATGGGGATGCATGTCTATTTATGTTCATATTTATGTAGGTATGTGTGTACATACACCAGAACAATAAATGCAAGGGATTTTTATTACCGACTTGCCTTATCCATCGCAGCATCCCCAACGACCTGATTTGAATACTAATGAGATTTAAAACTAGTGAGAAAGGAAAATGGAGGAGATCACTTAGTCAGCACCAGCAGAGGAGAACCTCTCTCTCTCTCTCTCTCTTCAGCAGCATTGTTGTTGTATGCTCAACGCATGAATTGTTGTTCAAACTACAACAACATTGTTAAAAGCAACATGTCTATAAACAGATACAAAAGATGTGTGCGCATCTATCGTATGGGCCATTTCAGGGAATAGTAATAGTAGTAGTAGTAATTTCACTAACTCCAATTTCCTGTTGAACTTGATATCATGTACCACCACCATCATCATCATCATCATGGCAAGTTGGATAACATGCAGTAGTCAAACAAAAAACTACCAAAAAGAGTAAGCAAACAGCTGCTCATCTGCTTCTGTTCATTTTCTTTTTGGTAGAGTAGAGACGGAAAAGAGATTCCAACTTTTCAACTCGCATTGTTGCTTTTCCTCTTTACTTCCTTCCTTCTAAAGAGAGAGAGAGAGAGAAAAAAAACTACTCTTGTAGTTTGACTTTTATTGCTAGCACAAGAATTCTTATTTTTTCCGGTAAATTGCCCGTTGAGACTAATTAAATATATGTGTTGGGTTGATGCAGCATTACATTACACCAAAATGCTGCTGGTAAACGTAAGAGTAATTTTCTAATATGCATTTTAATTCATTCCGTCTGTCTATATATATCACATTTTATGTACAATATCTCAAACGATGCAATACACAAAGTCCATAATATTCTGTAATTAGGACCAAAAAAACTGGCCAACTCATTCATTTCATTTTTTATCCGTTTTTTTTTAAAATTCAACTCAACCAGAAAAGGAATTTCTCCGGATTCACTTATTGGACCGTTTATAATTGATAGCGGTTGCCCTGCCGGTTGCTGACTTTATTCTTTTATTCTCTCTCCGCAAAAAAATATTATTTCATGTAAATTCCAAAAGCAATTAAAATATCTCTTTTTTCTTGCTAAAAAACAAGTAATCATGCAACAAGCTTTTTTAATGTGTTACTGCTGTGTGTGCTCATGTTTAACTCTAATGCGTTTTTTACGTTGGTTGATTGGGTTAGTCATTTTCATTGGAATTACATACACACCATGCACACCTCTATTAATCCTTGTACTAGTAAAAAAAGCGGAATGTAAATGTGAAAATAAAGCAATTCATAACAAGACTACGAAACATGGTGTTAATGTCTTTTGCATTAAGACAATTTTAATGGCAATAATATACGATATCACCAAACCATAGGCAATGGGGGAGTCTTACTATAGTATCATATCAAAAGCAGCAGCAGCAAAAAGAGAAGTTTTTGCGTTTTTTTTGTAGTGTTCTCATCAAAAATGTGAGAAATCTACAGGTAGAAATGGCAATTTTACGTTTTTATTCCTCCCCACCATTTAAACTTTTATACCGGGTAAAAAGGAAAACCAGCAAGACTACTGACTTTTTCTTCTTCTAATGAATGCATATTTCACGGAAATACCTATTTTGTCTGACGTTACTGTTTTTATGTTTTGATAGCATTTTGCATATAAAAGCAATAAAAAGGTAATAAAAGTTGTAGAAACACTCATACTTAATTCCCATTCCCTCCTCCACTTATTCTCCTACTACATAATAGCATTACTCCTTTAGCCAACAGATAATACGCATGCAAGTCAACCGGATATACCCTCTTGTGTATTTAAGCCTGTCAAAAGTTGCCATATAATGAGACTGATAATAACAATAACATGCATGCAGGCAAGCAAGCAAATGCCCATCTATCAATCAAACTCACCTTATCATCATCTCTCTCTCTCTAGTAGTAAACTTGACTCGACTTGAGCATTATTAGAGTCCCCTGTAATTCAATTGCAGTTTGAGCCAAATGAAGAATGACTTATCAATAAAAGAGTATCAAATACAAGTGTACCTTTATAAATATATAAAGTGCCACTTTGAGTTAAAATGTAGCCAATTAGTGGAATCAAAGATAGGAGCAGAACGTTGAATACAATGCTGAATGGATTCAATTACCATTATTCACCTGAAAATATCATCGTTGTCGTCCTTTTTTCTATTGCTGTTTATTTCCTCTTATCTTTTTTTCTAATTTCACATTTTTTCAATAATTATTCTCGTCCTACCACTACTACTATTACTACTGCGCCGCTTTATTCCACATACACTACTTGACTAAATTGACACCCTTGTTTTAACTGTGCACTCGTCAAAAATAATTAGAATAAAAAGTTTTAATAATAATATCGAAAAGAAAAATGATTACATTTCATTGCAGAGCATAAATTGTATGAACACACTATGCAATATTATTATTACATTTTTTTATCAAAGTACTGCAAATGGAGAAAAGTTGTAAAAAAACAGAAAACCATCCATTATCTCAGAAAGAAGAAAAGTGTGGATTAATAATCATAAAATGTTTTATTGTCTTTTACAAGAAGGCAAAAAAAACAGTAGCAAAAAAACGGACAAAAAAGTAAATAAGAGCCATCGTGTGCTACTGCTATTGCAAATAAATAGCCAGCCAGCAAAATAATGATATGTACAAGAATATGTATATAAAGTATCACATATGTACAGGTATTTGAAGAAGGATGATGATATTATGATGGATACATTTATGATTTTTATCATTACATAGCGATCCAAAGACAACGGACGCAAGCAAAATGAAAAAAAAAATTACAATATGAAAAAGAAATAGAAAAATATAGGTGTAGTGTAGGTATTGGGGTGAAGAAGGTGATTTATGTTTTAGAATTGAGTTGACGTGAAGAACAAGATAGATTGAATACTTTGTTTGTGTAGTTCCTGCTGTAGTAGAAGTAGTTTGTTGTCTGGCTGGCTACTTGATGGTTTATACTTTTAATGTGCGCTCATTTGAATGAATGAATCATTCTCTGATGATGATGCTGATCATCTTTATCATCATCAAGAAGAAATAATGAAATGTTTTTGCTACTACTTATTCTTCTCCACCACTAAAATATAATATTGGTCTGAGAAGAAGAAGAAGGTAATATAATATGGATATTAGGTACCCCCATTTTCTGGTACCCATTACGGGTTGCCCATTCAGAACAAAACCAGAGCTGCTAAAGAAGAAGAAAAAGAGATGGACATACCACAACAACAGCAGTACAGCAATATGCGCAAACGAGAGAGGAAAGATAAGATAGAAAGATTAGTAGTTTCTTGGCAAGGTAGAGGTAGATATATAATGCCATATTTTTCCTACTACTACCTTGTTACAACCAACTGACTTTTTACACTACTAGCTAATCAGTGCTTTTCCATCCATTATTATTACTATTTTTATTATTTCTATACTATTTCCTCTCTGTAGCAGAGCAGAGAAGCAAAAAGGAGCAGTGAAATGAGAGAATGAATTGTTTTGGATTTGGAGTGCCGCGCAATTCTGTGCAGTTTAATAGAAAAAGTAGTGTGTTCATTCATAATAGCTTAGAAAAGAGCGAAATGATTCAAAGATATCAGTTATCAGTTGAAAAGCCTATTTCGCTCGGCTTCTGTCCGTGTACACCATACATAAAAAGATTAACATTATAAGCTTATTATACTAACATGAATTCTAACAGGTTGCACACATCACACCTGAAACAAACTGATAATAAGAAATGAATGGTACAACAGAGTAGTTAAGAAGATGAAGATGATGATGACGATCGTCCGGTGGTGGTGGTGGTGGTGATGGATCGCACAAAAAAAAACTGATCTGTTTCATTCTATACCGTCACACATCATGCCTATTTTCCAAGCAATTTTCAGTTATTTGGTGGTTGATGCTGCAGTTGTAAAGCAATATTTAAAACTTTGTAATGGCGATGATAGCAGTAAGCGCAATTATATAGTTGTATCATTCATTATTATGGTACGTGTTTGAGTTTCAATGAATGAAATGAAAACTACTTTTTTTGTCTTTCACCTCTTCTGATCTGCCTTGTCTTGTGTTTTCGTTAGTTAGTCTCCGTGTAACTTCCATTTTATCTTTTTATGGTCGATAGGAACATGATCCATTCATACGATAAAATGTTATCTAATCTGGATACAAGCTCTGCACAACGACCACGTTTTCTTTATTCCCTCGTTTTTTTCAACCAGCAGTCCAAAAAGGTTGGTGTGAAGAAGCAAGAGTCAAACTGTGATACATACTACTTTTTGTGCTTTCAAATGAACACCAAATAAAGTCAATGAAAACTCCGAAGACATGAAGAAAAATTCACTGATAAAGTTTTTAGTGCTCACATTGCATATATTATTCAATTATTACTATTATGCATTGTTGATTTTATGATAAATAACTGGAGATATGTACATACCTGCGTGATCTGATGAGATGAGAGAAAGATTTTAAAAAAGATGCTGATACGGGACGGTACGATCATTAGGTATGCTTATTTGAACGGTGTAAATTTCTAAAGATGTTGTTACTGATGCGCATCAAATGCGTGGATAATGGATTCGGCCCGTGTCATTCGTTTGATGCAATCATTATAGGAAAAAGCTGATGATGGTGATGATGATCAACTTCTATCATATGGCTTCGTTATTTTGTTTTAATGCGTAATTAATAGAAGGCGAAGGGGTATTTTGTATGGGGTTTTCCGCTACATTACTACAGAAAATTAATAAATTCTTTAGTGCCCTATGGAATTATTCCGGTTTTCTTGCTAGAAAGCATAAAAAGAAATATAATTATTAATTGTTCATTATTTCTTTCATTTTTAGGGGAAAATTCACTTTTAACTAACCCTTTTGGTAGAAATATTTTTTTTTATTTGACTGCTTTGGTGGTTTTTTTTATGAAAGTCGAAACGGATTATTAAAAGGTAAGTATGATAAGAAAATTATGGTTATCATCTGAACACATCGTGGACGGACAGTTTAACAACTGCAAGAAGCAGCATGTACTTGTCTATCAGCATAAGCTTCTTTCTACTAATTTACATGTCTTTTTCTCTATTTTTTGTACAAAATAAAATACTTCAGTTTTAATTCATATAGTTTTTATTTCTGGTTTAATATAATAAATGATTATAACAAGTTTTTTGAAAATCCAAATTCTAGAATTTTTTTTCTCAAAATAAATTGAAAAAAAATGCTGCACAATTTCCTCTATAATTTTTTTTCTTGCAATATGGCTACAAGAATTTGGGTAAAAATGGAAATAAATGATTTTGATACACTATCTATTTATCTGCTCCTTCTAAAACTGCGAACATACTCCTTCCTCTAATCCATCTCATTTTTTTTCTTGAAACATTTAGCCTTGTCGCTTGGTGGATGCACTTGTGTAGTATTCAAAGCTATACGATGTAGCTACATTTTTATCATTCATGTTAAACCCGATATTTTACTGTGCGTCTGCTGCTATAAAAAGGTCAATCTGCGATCTGATCTTAACTAACAATAAGAAAAAAAACTTGTGATGTTAATGTTGAGAATGATGATGATGATGACGTTCTCTGGTCCATCAAGTGAAAATATCAAGACACCAAACATCACAGTTTTATCAAGACAAGAGATTCGGTTGGATGATCATCATTACCACGATCTTGTATCTTATTCCTTTTCTTTTTCATATCTTACTCGAAATAATACATATTACGACTGTGATATCACTATCAAGAGTGCCATCACCATCATTATTATATTTATCTGAACCGAAGCCATTTTCACATTTTAATTCTCGACTTTATCGCATTGTTTCGTCGTCATTTCGGTAAAAACAAGTGAAAAGAGAATAAAGGAAGCGTGTGCTGCTAACAACACCAAAAATTTTAAAAGTTCGGTTTTCAGATAAAAAGTAAAATAATCGCGTGATTTAATCTATTCCAAAAAAAAAAAAAAAAAACATTTTTATATTCATTTTGATCATCACTTTTTTTATACAGGAAGCAGTAGCACTTTTTTAATTCCTTAGGTGGTTAAGATAAAGTACAAAGTATATGTATATACTGCTAAGTACTAAGTGAAAAGTACATTGGTAGCTTCCCTATCTATTCTGATGTTACATAATAATACTATTCTGCGTAGGGACATTAAAAGTAATAAAAAACATGCTGTTGATTTCTCAGCAAATCTAAAATCTATCAGTTTGTTTCGCTTCAAACACTTTGCTTTTATTTAAAATGAAAGGGAAAAGCTACCAGGAATGATAATAATTATTATTTCTTGATTGGTTCTCATGATAATAGTACAAATATGCATGGGTAAACGAAACCGTAAAAAGTTTTATCATGTTTAAAATGTAACACAAAGATTGAAGGTGCTAGTGATACTCTGGATGGATGCAGATTAGATCAATGGTTAGGTAAATGGGGAAAAATTCGTTATGAAATAAAATATTAAAATATTCAATTTTTGGTTAAGTTCTTTTTTTATTTACATTCATCATTAAAAAGTACGCACACAGTATGTTTTGAATATTGAGAAGAGGCTAAATTTTAAGCTGCTTTTTTTGGCACGTGTTTATATCTAACATTAAAATCTGTATGGGGCGGCGTTGGTGGCATCATTTTCTAAACTGGGAATATAGTAGAATGAATAATATAGAAATTACAGTGAATTGGAAAGAAAATCGGGTACAACAGGAAGAGTACAAGATTCGACCCAAGTGGTAAAATAGCCCGCATCCAGAGAACCAGGCTAAAAAGATAGTCACAGGTAATAAGGAAATGAGCCTTGTGTGTGAAGACCACCTACTTTGTACAGTCAGAAGAAAAGTTCATTACAATAAGTGTGGGAGTAACGGCTAGTAATTATAATTTACGGCAGCAGCAAAATGTAACTGTCCCTGAATCTCTGTGTCCGACAGAGAGAGAGTTCTTTTTAATTAATTTGTGTACACGTAAATAAATGACCGACTATATAGAAATTAAAAATGAGAGGTGAACCGAAGCTAATGAATGAATGAACAAAGACAACAGACTTGAGAATAGAGAGAGCGCGAGTTCAGCGCAGCAGCACAAAAACAAACAGAAAAGTACAGTAGCCCAAGAGTCCAATTTAATTCTCTTGTTCTCAGGCTTGCTCCACTTTCTCATTTGCATAATTCCCTTGTTCTCACTCACATCAAAACTACGTATCCATCCATCTCTAAAAATAAGTTTCTTCATCAACCAGATAGATCTTTGTACTGATCCGCTCTCATAATTTCTTTATTATTATAATTCCGTTTTTTTATATTTGTGCAGTTCTACACGATAATTCTTCTGCTTCCTCTCATATCCCCTCAAGTCTAATAGTAATTGGAATAATTAGCACCAATTTTTATACTTTGTATAATTTTGTGAATCTGCGTAGTCTTTTTTTCCATCTTGTGTACATCTCCTCTCATTTGCATTCCAATTTTCATAATTTTCTGCGTACTTCTCGCCACACAATAACGGAAGGTCTGCATGAGAGTTGGCTAAATCTGACTGACGTTTCCATTCTCACACTCGGTCGAATGTCCAAAACAATGCATATTATTATACACTTGTGTTACTACCTGATGATAACGTTTTTTTATACCTTGGGAGATAATCTAATTATTGCTGCAAGTTAAAAATGATCATAATCGCAAACATCCATCGTTAATTTGTGTACGAGAAAGATGATCCTCTGATCTGATCAACAAGACCATATCGCGGAAGTGAACCGTCATCTTCAGTGACAAGCCTCCTTTTCACTTTTGAAAAGGAATGAAAACTGAACACTGAAATTGAACAGCCAGCAAGCTAGAGGTTATCTCTTTGCTGCCATGTCAAGTCTCATAAATACTCCATTCAACTTAATTTTAAAACTTGATACAATGTACTACTAACTGTGCTGCTGCACTATTGAAACAACACATTTCCATTATTTTATGACGGTTTAATAAAAGAACAAAATTGTTTATAAATATGATTATGACTGTGGTATAAGAATAACAATAACTTAATTCCTTCCTTCTTATATACATTTTTTTATTGTTATTACAGCATTAACCGCATTTTACTTCTTCACGCAGAGAACTTTTTTTATCTAAAAAGAATGAAATGCGTACAAAGCTTGTTGCCTTTAAACACAATATACATTTACTGCAAGCTGCAAAGTAGAGTCATTTGTAAATTAGTTTTAATCACTTTGACCAGCCTCTTGATTATATACTACCTTGCATAAGTTCAGTTGAGCAAGCAAAGTATAATATATATCGTCTTCTCATCTCGATCTGAATCATTTGATCATGATGATGATGATGATGGTCGTGGTGGTGTACTTACTTTACACAACACCAACATCAAACATTATAACACCACAATCATCTCCTCCTTCTGAGCAGCTACCTACCACCACCACCACTACTACTATTACTACCATTAAAAATGGTGAAAATAATGGGAAGTTATAATGATGCTTTTAATGGCATCCGAGTGTACACTCCTCTACGGCCTGTTACATTGATAGTGTCGATCAGTTTCCAAGATAAACTTGTCCCCTGATATAATAACAGCCAACCTATTTTTACCTGCTTGGTTTCCTACTATACTACTGCCTCCACACCACCACCACCACATCACACTCTACTCGCTTCACTTCAGTTCAGTTAGAACGCTTCTCCATCATCCATTTTATTTCTACCATCCTACTAATTTGATTTGATTTGACTTTTTGATTAGCAATCCTAACCAAAATACGTTATTATTAAGCTAAAAGCTTGCCAGTGAATGGAAATATTATTTTTTAGCCCTTTTTCTCTTATTTCTTTTTGGTTGGAAAACAAAATCTTTTTCTGGTGTAGGTGGAGTGGGGTTAGACTAGAACAATGTGTATAGTATAGAAAATAATAATGAAAACAGCTATAGAAAATTAATTTAATTCCATTTTTATTCCTTTTGAAGCTTCCGGTACTGCTTGTTTATCGCTTTTCCCACTCTCCTCTTCATTGTTGTTCCGACTAATTTTTCAAGCTTTGTTTTTTTCTGGTGTTTTCATAGGAAAATGGAATATATCATTAAATTTGGTGTTTTCACACATTTGTCAGGACCACGGTGGAAATTAGTAGAAACACCGAGAGTAACCAATAATAATGACGAATATGTATGTACCTTGCACTCTCTGCTTAAAGTAGCAAAAACTTGTATGCATTATTGTAGGAGTAGTAGCAGTAAGCAAGTCAACAAACACTCTTGTGTACAATTCAAAGCACACCCAGAAAAAAAGCGATAAAAAATTGTTGGAAAACGCCCATTCTAATAGTACAACAGAGTGATGATGATGGTGATTATTATAGGTATACACTACGCCCATTTTCTGTAGAAAATCCCTGCATTAGCCAAACCACAAAAAGAGAGAGAGAGGGCAAGCAAACACCACCAAAAAGTATTTATTTTTTGTCAAACAGCAATGGTCAAGTCAGGTCACTTGAAAGAGTATAATATAGTAGTAGACGATGATGCTGATGGCTTAGTGTTTTGGTTTAGTTTAAGCTGAACAAATAAACCATACTCGATATTATTATTATTATTATTATTACCATTATTGAAAAAAATAAGAGCAACTGCCAAACTATAAATCTTTCCGTTTTTTTCTCCGTCTTCTTCACCTCTTCTTGCTTGTTCTGATGATGCTACATAGTTTGGCTGCTGCAAACATTGTTCGCATTATCAGTTGGCATTCATCTCTGGTTTTTTTTCAAATTCTTCTTTCCTCTTTCCGATCCAATGCATGCCTGGTTTAGAAAAAACCTAGAGATGGATATACCAATCAAAGTCAGGAAGAAGTAGAGAGAAAAAAAAGCAGCAGATGATGACCAGGCCAGACAGACCAGAAGAAAGAGATCAGGAAGCTAAATAAAAAATAAATAAAAAGGAAACTAAGAATAAGAGGATAGGAGTAATAGTAAAGAAATAAATGAGCAAATTAGAATTTTTCTGAGGGAATTTGAAAGAAAAATAACAAACCAATCAAGTAAAGGTGTGTTGCTGTTGTCCTGTCCTCTTGTTAACTTTTTTTTCTTCTGTTGTAACTTGTCATCATCATCTTCATCATCATTCTCTTTTGCTGATTGCCATGCGATCTCTCTTCTTCTGCTGCTGCTGCTTCCTCTGGACTCGACCGGAGTAGAATGAGTGTAGGCTTTGCATACCTTTCTTCTTGTTTTTACTACTGTCACTGTATACTATGCATTTTGATTTTATTGTCTGTAGGTATTTTCTCACCATTTTATTTCCATCTCTGGCCGTTCGTGATTTTTCAAAAAAACATGTAATGCTTGGTACTGGGGTTGATGATGATTAGGACGGTGAAAATGATGAGAATCCGTGATAAATACTTGTTAGTAAAATATGTGAGGAAGCAGGCCGCATCAGCAGCAAAATGGGCATGCATGCACGCATACCTTTAAAAAAATAGTTTGCTCTTATGTCTTTGTATGTGTGCATGTCTACTTTTTTATAAATTTATTTATTATTGTTATTTTTTTTGTTTGTACTACATTTTCTCCAAGTCTTGCTCCCTCGTGTTTTCTTCCTTTTTCCTGCTCACTCTCTCTCTCTCTCACTATGTATTTTCTTTCTTGTTGTTATTTGTTATTAGATAGGATTTTATCCAAATTGAAATCTTTTGGGACATGGCCCACTAACTAGAAACAAGTATGTGTACACACACAGTGAAGTATATATGTTAGTGCAGTGTACTATCTACAACTACCAAACAAGCTCCATCATCAACACCATCTCCAATCTCCATCCTTTTCTCCTGTCACAGTTCACCTCTCGAGTCGTCCATCTATCTTTTTCTACTTTACTTTTTTTGGCTTACTTTTTCTCTAGGTTTCTAACACGGCACCACGCTCTCCGTATTTACTCCACCGATTTCACATTAGCGCAAAAAACGTCAACAACTAAAAGTATGAAAAAAAATGAGCGAGTGACTTGTTAGCAACAAAATATATTGTATAGCTTGCTGAGATTGCAATGAAAAAGAAAGCATTTTCAAGTTTTCAATCAACCACTGGCTAGATCCGATGCAGGGAGTAATAATGCTGGTCATGTGCGTCTAGGTCTACCCAGCCAGGGTTGAACAAATATGTGGATAAAATTTTCAAAACAATTGAGTCTGATTACGTTGTCGACTGTCGTCGTGTGAGAAAACTGTAGCCAGCGCCAGCTTAAAATGTTTTACTTTAAATACCTATGTCGCCTTTGCGGTTTTTCTAGTTCCCATTGTTCTCATCTTAAGATAAGTCATTAGTGGATGCAGGTCAACCGCGAAACTGGGAATGTTACTTTCAATTTTTTTTCTTGTGAAGGTGGACATGATGATAGACGACAAATGTTTTAAGTCTAAAAAGCTCAGAAAGTAAGCAAAGTTTATGCAGCACAGAGTGAAACAGTTTTTACTATATCATTATCAGCTTTGATGAGGATTGTGTGGAGATGAACCATCCTTTTCGACGTTGAAAAAAATACATAAAATGCAGGAAAAATTATTCCGGACACTGTAGAAAAGATCTTTTGTCTTGATAGAGATAATGTACATTGTACATGTGTGTAGTTCATACCTGGTCTAGTGAGTAAGCAAAGCTTACAGCTTACATATTGCTTCTCTCACCGTCTAATTGAACGGACCGGATAAATGTATATTTCTTCTTACACAAAAGTGTATTTTTTGGGAGCCAAAAGCATCACGACTACATAATATGTGACATGTCGTATAAAATCAAATGTACATGTAAAAGTGTACTGGCGTCTTTTTTTAGAACTTTGGACATAAATATAGCTAATTCCTTTCTGTTGTTCTACATCATCATCAGCATCATCATGGCCATGTGGACCATGTGTCCCATACCTTTATTATTATTATTATTATTTTACAGGCCTGCACACAAACTCAGACATAAATGCATTTAGAAATATTTTTTTATCTCTACCACATCTCCTGTTCTGTTACTTTGCTCTTGTTCTGCTGCCTCGGTATAATATGGACCTTTTGGGCTTTGGTCGGTATATCTAGGTAAAATGCAATAGCGCTTGATAGGATGGTGGCGGAATTGGTGCTGTTTTCATTTTCAGTACGTGGGTTCAGTATTTCACTTCCATTCCTACCACTACCTTTTGCATTTTTATTCCACACGGTAATATTTCCATATCATTTCATCTCATCGCCACACAAAAATTTCCCGTCCGGAGCGCTATGTACATAATGTATTATCTCAATGTAACATCAGCAAAGCTTTGAAAAAATATAATATTTATTTATGTACTTTTACTCATAAATTGGGTATGTAGACCTGAAAACACTGAAATAAAAATGTAAGCAAAAATGCGTCATTTTAATGAAAGCAATAATAAATATGTAGAGACTGGTGTGTGTATAGTGTATGCACTGTGCACTACCATTAACCACCAAAGCAAAACCTGCTTTTTTAGCAGTGTACTAGTCTACGTAATTCCTCATTTCATGAAAAAAAATTATTATGGAATTACCTATGTATTTACACACTTTTCTGGCAAAGATCCCAGGAAAATGATAAAAAAATGGAATATTCTACACAAAAATAATAAAGCAAAAACATTTTATTTGAATGGCATATTTATAAATGATATGACATGGCTGCTGCATTATATATATTTTTTTCCCTAAAAACTGTGAAAACTCACTGAATGCGACTTGAATAAAATTTTATAATTTTTATTTTTTGAGGGGAAATGTTATTTTTGTTTTTCTCGACAACTTTATGCATACCTTGGCATGATGCTGTTGCCCCAGCTAGATAAGAAAGAATTAAGCTCATCTCGAGTGAAATGATGAGGATGTTAATAATAACAGTCAAGTCAAAAAGTGAGTGAGTAGTGGTATAATCATAACAATATTTAAAGCATATCATATGATGGAGCCGTTTACAACAGCCATCAAAAATCATTCTCCATTAAGCCAACAGCATCAAATGAGAAATAATATCATTATACTCCCGCCATCATTATTTTATTATATTATTAAATTCTTACCTGGAAAATATTAAAACGCACCATCCACCACCACCATCGTAATATTTATCTGCGACCATACCACCACATTGCACACCGTCTTAAGTAATGCTTCTGCAGATGATGGTTTTTCTCTAATGTACGTATTCTTCTTCTTGTTTGAGTCCAATTAATTTTTTTAAGCTTGTGAGCAATGAGCTTGAATTGAAATTGAAATGAACAATAATGTTTGCCTGCCTGAACTCGTTCATTATGACTATTATGGCATTAAATCAACTTGTTTTTGGCTCAAAACTCAACTCAATGTGAGACATAGAGCATCATCTTGTACTTGAATTGGGCACAGGATACAGACAAGTAAAGATTCAATTGACGGTAAAAAAATAAATTTTCATTTTTATATTAGTTTTTTAAAAACTAATATTCGTACACAACATTTTATACCACACAGACTTTGAAGTTTACAATGTTGTTTTTTCAGACATTCTAAAGTATATGGTTCTTTTTATAGATGAACGGGGGAATTATGGATTGGTGAACACTTTGCAAAAAATTCCCATCATCAAGTTGCAAAGAAATGGTAGCTTACAAAAACGGGAAAATTATTGAATCGTTAAAGCTGCTTTGTTGCATCAGTTTATATTCTATTGTATTAGACTTTTTCAAATGAATCAAAAAGGATGTTGCATTCCACAATGCTTTTGCAAATTGTCTCATCAGTGGAGTTAATTAATTTAAGGTTTCACGGATAAAAATGCAGCTCCATTGAAAGGAATTGTTTGGGAGTGGGGAGTAAGACCCCGTTCACACATTTTGGTGAAACAATTGGAATGGAGGAAAGTATAGATGAATTTCCGTTGTTAAATCAGTCAATGTAAGCGAAGAAATGATATATCTGCCCAACGCTGAAGCTAGATAGGGAGCGTTCATAAAATAAGTAACACGAAAAAGCTGATTTTTTGTACCCCCTCCCCCCTTGTAACGATGTCG